>JAWWLV010000018.1:12853725-12869319 GCA_035041135.1 Platyrinchus mystaceus | reverse complement strand
TGGCCCGGCAGATGAACCTTAGGATTAAAGGGTGGGCTCAGTTCAGCGCAGGCTGTGTCTCACCTAAAAAATCCATTCCGCAGGCTTGAAAGGTAAAAATACCTTTCCCAGATCTTCGTTCGCGAAGACTGGCCACTTACATTACCTGAAAAGGAGGCAATAATCCATCTCACACAAGAGTATGCACTGGCAGAGAGGGAAAGAATGTAAAGCAAGAGGGAAAAGTAAACAGGTATGAAAAGTGAAATGTAAGGCACATGGATGGAAAGAAGGTATTGTTCTTTCTTTATGGTGAAACAACTTCTCCTCTTTTGGAGTCCATAGATAGAGATGAACAAATGTCAGTCAGCTGTGAATCTTCCCTATGAACGTGTGTCTTGTGCAATATTGCTGAAGGACAAGTTGCCCACAGGACACTGGTACTCGTCCAGTGGTAACACTTGGCTTTTTTTCTGGCATATCATTGAAAATGACCAAGAGGTTTCAGGACTGACATTAGGATGTGGAACTTTATGGGTTGACAACAACCTAGATTAGCAAAGTGTCAATTGCTTCCATGACAATTTGATGGCTTATGTGGAATAAATAGTGTTTGAATGCAGTTTCTCATGCACATAAATCACTGTATTGTTGCATTAATTGTTAGTGGAGTTGGCACCAGACTAGTGGTGAGTGCTGATGTACCGGGTGAGCCAAGCTGGCACCCTCAGCAGTTTTATACCTTCTGGAAACTGAGGCATTATAAAGTTCATGTGAACAACCCATACTCACGTGCTTGAGATTTTTTTTTTTCTTTGAATAAAGAAGACTCTTCCAAAGGTTCTTAATAGAACACATTCAAAGTACATTGATTTAAAAAATAACCCCCCCCTAATGTTCCCAGCAAATATGCAGTATTTGACAAATAAAAAATCACATTACCTCAACTCTGAGGCTGTCCATCAGACACATTTGATATGGAAGTGGTTAGTTTGAATTGGCTTGAGAAGTTAGAGCGCACAGACTTCATAGAAAATGATGGGGTAGCATTATTTGCTCTTTTTCTGTTTGTCAGCTATCAATGAACAGTCCTGTTTTGAAAAGTGGGGCAGGTATTTTAGTCTACAAGTTGATCTTTTTGACTAAACATTGAGTATTTGTTGTTTTTAACTTATTAACAGTGTCTATTTGGTCAGCTCTGACATAGAATATCCTTGATCTCCGATCAGATATCTGAAAATATCCAGCAGAAAGACAGGGTGGGAGAGTGAGTGGTGTTCAAGTTCAAGATGGGTGTACTAATACTTTTATCTTGAAGTTCAAACCAAGTGCATCCACATAATCATCAAAAACTATTTCCCTTAACACCGAAAAAAAGTATCCCTTGAGCAATTCAGATGACCACACAAGATAAAATGCATGTTGCAGCCAAAATGAACTTCTTTTTCAGTTTGAACAACTCTTCTCAAACTACTTTTTTGTAACAATTGCCCAGCTTCATCCAGAGCCTTGTAAATCACAATAACAAAAAGAATAACCATTACCCCATCTGAAGAGATGATCAGTACTTCTTACCTTTCTGAAAAACTACTTGTCACTATTTTTCCTCTCCCACTGTGACATTGCCTTGTCATGGGTGTAATTTTTTAGCATTTCAAAAGCCGGTTGTTGATCTTCATACAGAGATTATAGATCTCTGCAACACTTCTCCTTCATTATTTGTAATTTACATCTTTCCCTATGGTCTAAATACTGTAATAGTCCCTCTCTCAGTTTTTGTCCTGCTGTTGCTTTATACTGTCCCTTTGGGTCTTGCTGGTGAAATCAGTATGATGTGATTCTGATTTTTAATTACTATAAAAGCTGTGTGGCAGGGATGAGTCTCTACTAAATGCAAAGTTCAAACATTTGGGCACGAACCTGTTCCGAGCTCTGTTGCTGTATTAATTCTGAGATGAATTATTTCATGGCTGTGTCCAGGACAGAGAATGCTCTCACTCTTTGCATCCCTCTGTCCTGGGGAGGCCCTGGGGGGGGAGGGGGGTGGTGTGCTGTGGGTCCAGCTCTCTGCTGGGATGAACAGGAGGCGCTGCAGGAAGCACAGCCTTTACCAGCCCCTCTGGAACTCTGCCACGGGGTCAGTCTGAGCTGACTTGCAGCTCCAAAACCTACAACTGAAAGTGTGCCTTTCTAAATAGGTGATTTTCAACACAGAGAAGTTTTGGAATACTTTTGAATTGGCTTTGCGTCTTTTTAATCTTATATTGTTAATCCTTAAGTAGTAAATAGAATTGCTCTGGTTGGATGCTTTTCTCTGCAGCTGTATAGTATTTCTGAGCCTTCCTTCTGTCTAGAGAGGGCTTCAGGGTTAATTTATATCCATTTAGCTAGCTGGTGCAATTTTTGTGCTTGTTCTCTTTTATGTCAGACTAAGACTGATTATGCAAATTTAGTTCATGCTTGTAAATTCATCAACACAAATTAAACCAGTGTATGAACACTCTCATGCAAAAGTTGCTCCAATTTAATTAAATCAGTGTCCAACAACACTCTCCATGTCTTTGTGTATAGGCCAGGCCTTGAAGGTTTAGGTCACAAAACAGAAAGTAAACGAGTCCCCTGCTGCAGCCTTAAATTCTTGGGGAGAAGCTCTCTCTTTTGAAAAGTGCAATTTTACAGTGCCAGGCACAGCAGGAGACTATTCACACACTCCCTCTCTGCAAATCCTATATAGCAATGCAAACATTCATTTTATAAGTACATAGAAGCTGTGCTGATTATTATGGCAGTTACACAGAATCCTAATTAAGTTTCTTGGTTTAGGGGGTTTTGTTGTCTTTGGTGTAAAGAGAATCAGATCCAGACACTGGAACTGATTTCAAAAATCATCTACAAATAAATTCACTCCTGGGCTAAAAGTCAAACAGAGCCATCAGATGCATGTGAATGCAGCTCCCATTTTCCTAAGCAGAAATGTCTGTGTTCATCGAAGGACAGAATTTTTCTGTTCCAGAAGCCTGGCAGAATGTTTAAGGGCAACAAGGAAAATAGTATTTATAAAAGCAGGCATCAGTGGAAATAAGAGTGCTTACACTGCCGTCATTTCAGAAGTTGATCCAGAATACTCATCAGCAGGTGAAGCACAGAGTGCTTAACTTCTCACCATCAAAGAATTTCATAGTGAGTTAGAGAGAGAGATATAGCAGCTTAGGGGATCACACTGTTTTCTGTGTTCTAATGAACTTCTTTGTTGATGATGAGAAGTTACTTTTCCCGTGATCCTTCCTGTTGTCACAGATCCAGCGGTGCTGCCACAAGGTTTCATCCAAATAGAATAATTGGTGCAATTCTGTTTTGCTGTTTTAATGTTTGATTATTTGATGCATCCTTTTTTCTCCTCTTCCCTGTCCCTTCCCTTTTGCTGAAGATGGAGAACTGGAGGACTTCAACCCTAAGGGGGTTAGATATAAGAAAGCACATTAAAAGATTCCCCATGCAAATTCATTTTAAGAATCTCATGGTCTTTTAACCGAGCTCATTTTTTTAGGACACTCTTCCTTCTGAATGTTAACAGTACTGAAAGTTAGAAGGTACTTGCAACTTCAACCCACTCTGTTGGTGGAAGGAAGACAACTTTTACTTGAAATAAAACAAGCTGCATACAGTATTCAGTGTCCCATAAGTAGCACTTACTCCTAATACTTGACCTGGGCTGCAAAACTAAATCCACACTATAGTAGTAGTAGCCTTGTAAACACAAATCAAAATGCTTTTTAGTGTACTGCTCACAGTGTTTATTGGTTTCTTGTCTTTTTTTAAAAACATAATGGTTCTTCCAAAAGTAACTGAAGCTAAAAAGAAAGGCTTAAGCAAACAGCTGTTTCTAAAGTAGGGAGTACCCTAGGAGCCCTACAGTCAGGACAGAACTCAGATTGCAAACTATCCTTTGATATATTGCTAGATATGGCAAGAGGCCCTATATTAATTCCATTTTAATTAATGCAGTTATATTGTGTGACAACTACTGAAATATATATAATCACTTCATAATAAATTGCCAGGTGATTCATGTTACCCTTTAGCTCTTCTAAACCTCTCTTTGGTTGCCAAACTCTGAGGCAGGATGTGTGAAACTCACCATTGCAAGATATTTGTTCTGTTTTCTTCCTTCCCTTGTGGATGCTTCTCTCCTCTATCAGGAATTCAATTTTATTAAATCAGTTGTGAGATTTCTGTGCTTATAAACCAGCTAATTATTCAATAAGTTTCCTATTTTGTCTGGATGAGAAATGAATATTATATTTCTGAGCAGCAGGATTTAAACCCAAATGTTGCACGTCATCATTGCAATAACTGGGAGAAAAAAAAATTAAAAATGAGCTGGGCTGAGATTTCTGGGAGGGATTTAGAGAAAAGGTGTCAAGGAACAGGGTATAGGAAGTGGAAGAAAACCCTCATGGCCTCTATCCAAAACCATCAAACCCAGCCATGTATTCTTAGGAAGGTTGCACGGGCTAAGAGATGGAGAAGAGAGCCATGAAATGTGACAGATCAGAGAAATAACTTGAACTTCCAGTGTTCAAGTTATTCCTGGGAGTTCCTGGGATTCCTGGGAGAGGCAACCTTTGCTGGCAAGGTAATTTAGCAGATATGTCCTAAGTTTCAAAAGGGAAAAAATAGCCCATGAAGTCAAAGACAACATCAGGGTCCTGCTATCTACTAGAAATCTGGTAGAAAAAGTTCTTAGGCAGGTACTGCTTTCATACCTATGAGAACATTAAATGAGTCAGTTTTCTGGAATAACCCTGGTCTCTATATCACTTGTAATGAAACTGTCATCCCATGATACTGAATTGTTTGTCCATTGTTTTCTCATGTTGTCTGTCTGACAGTCCAGTGCTATTATTTCAATGCTATTATTTCAACTGATGGAAAATATTCCAATTGGGACTGAGTTTTGAGGGGAAATTCTGTTTATTCAGGAAGTATTTTCTTGGAGGTGAATATTCCAAATTTTCATTCAGGACTTCTGGTTGGATATGTGCTACAGTCACTTGTTCTCATCCTTATTTCATTCTACGCATAGTCAGAAACTGAATGCATGAAACTATCCCACAGTCATGTAGCTGTGTAAGCATAAGGTTGGTAAAGGAATGCAGGTGGAGTAAAGAAATCCAGTCTAGTAAATTAGCCAAAAAATTTGCTTTGGTGTGTTAATGCTTTTCAGAGTGCTCTCTCAGGCTTTCTCTCTCATCTTTTCCTTTTATTTGTAGTTTGGTTCTCTTCTCTCCATTTCTCTCTCATTTTTACTTACTCTCTTTTTGACTGACATCAGTCTCTGCTTTTGTTCATTCTCCAGGATGAACATTATTCATTAGGCTAGATCAGCCTGATGTAGTTGAAGATGTCCCTACTTATTGCAGGGTGATTGGACTAGATTATTTCCAAAGGTCCCTTCCAACCCAAACTGTTCTATGATTCTTTTCCTGTTTTGCCTATATAGGTTCTGTCACCCCGTTGATGCTTGCACACATCGGAAGATTGCTGCGTGTCAGGAACAAGAAATCAGTTGTGGCTGACTTTGGACTTTGTGAAAGCTTCTCCTTCCAGATTTGGGTCCTGAAAGCCTCATGGAAGCTGAAGTATGAATGATTTCCATCAGGAAGTAATGCAGTGAATTGGGAACAGATTGAGGACCTGACACACTCACTCCTTGCCTTTCAGGGGATTTATGTCTGATTTGGTCTAGTCTGGTCCCATGGACTTAATGGCCAGCAGTGCCTGGAGCTGGTCTTGCACTTCTCCAGAAACCCTTTTGGTTTAGCTCTGTCTGCTGAATGAGGTGAACTAACACTAGTAAGTGGAAAAGATTGGAAATTTACTTCTAAAGTTCACTATGTTCCCCACAAAAAACTTAGCATAAAGGCAAACCTAGTGAACTGAAGAAACAAAATAGTAGCTCTGTTCTTGCATCAATAGATTAAATCAGAACTTACATTTTATTTGGAGCCTCTTTTTCTGCCTGACATACAGAGGCTACCCCTGTTAGTTTAGCTTCTCTTCTGCAATTCCAGTTATTATTGCTTTTTTGCTGGTCTGATTCCACAACTGTGAACCTTTGGAAAACACTGGAAAAATGCCATAATTGGTTAAAATGACAGGTGCTACTTCTTCATTTTCCGTTTTATCATTGCTATTTTCTTTCAGTGAAGAAAATCCAAACCTACTATGTGCAGTATATTTAAAAGAAAAGTTTTAATTTTTCACTTATTACTGTAGGGACAGTAAGTGGAAAAGTGCTTTCCTTATATCTATCTAGCGAATGTGTCATTGTCAGCTTTGATTGCAGAGATATTGGGACTCTGACCTTCACTGACATTGCTAGCAAATTTTGACTGACAGCACACAACACTGCAACCCCCTGCTGCACATGCCCATTCTCCTAGGAAAAACCTTTTCTCTTTAACAATGTTCTTACGCTACTGACTGTAGACTATCTTAGATGTTAAAATACAAGGTAAACCCAGCACTATCTAATTACACTTATCAAATGCAATCTGGAGAGACATTTGCAGTTCTTGTGTAACCAGTTACCCTTTCTGTGGTGTATTCTATCAAGGGTATAAAAGCTATCCTCAATCTACAAATTAAGAGTATGTATCAATAATATCTAAATGTGAGTGCTGATACCAAGTACTGTGAACACTGCTCACACTTACTTGCTCATGCTCTACTGTGTGGACAGAATGTGTTTTTTTTCACAAAGTATTTGTATATGAATGTGTGTTAGATATGTGGCTGAGGCATTCACAGACTCTGAGAATGTGGACCAGACTGAAGGCTGTCCGTAAGTCAGAATGCAGCTGGTGCTGGTAGCCTGCAAGCAGCTTCAGACAATCAGAAAACCAACAGATTTTGCCTTCCAATCATGGAATCATTTAGGTTGGAAAAGAACTTTCTGATCATCAAGTCCAATCTAATGTCTCCAGAGGAATGGTGTTTAGTTTATTAATATCGCAGTACAGCAGCCATGCTTAGGAAGGGACAGCTTTCCAAAAGCTACGCCTTGTGTGTGGTTTCTGCAAGCTACATCCTGACCAGTTGGCTGGGCAACACCGCAGCAGTGTGTGCTCTCACAGTCATGGGGCTCAGTTGCTGTGGTTTCCATTTAGGGCACTTTTCAGGCAGGCTTCTCTGCTACTCACAGGTTGTGCAGAGCACAACAAATGGTTTGTGTACAGGCTCCCCGCTGCAGCAAGCCCAGCTCCCTGAGGCAGTGCCTGGTCGAACCTGAGGCTAATAGACTAAAACAGTCTAATCCCTGCCCTTCTCAGTCCTGGACCAGTATGAACTCTGCCTGAATCCAGACTCTTCCTCAGTGGTAAACCAGGCAGCTCCAGGATAGGGCACTCCTACTTATGATCTGCCTGGTGTCCTAGGCTGTCCTTGACTGCCAATGACTGACCAGGTCAAAGACCAGTGGCACTGGGTCCTGGTGACCCCCAGCCCTGTGGAAGCAGCACACATGCCCTTGCACCAGCCTGGGTGGAAGAAGGAGAATTAGGGCCCCTAATAGCACCCCCCCAGTGCAAGTTGCATCCTACCATGGCAACAGGGAGGACCCCTTGCTCCTGCACAGATGCAACTGCATCTGTCCCTGCTGCCCCTCTTCCAGCCAAAGCCATTTCATTAGGAGGGCCCATAATGCCTCTTCCTTTTCAGGTCCCCCTCAACCTCTGCCTCTTTATCTCAAAAATATTCAAAGCATTTTAACTGTGTTTTCAGTTTTATTTTTATTGACCCTATATGAATAACATCTCTTGCCCCTTGACACCCTTGATCAGGTTTTTATTAAAACTTTCAGGCTGTAGTCCTTTAATATAATTTTTAATGCATTTTAAATTATTTCTGGAATTTTGTGTGGTGTCCCAAATGCTTGAAGAGAATAATGATATTTATAAATAAAATTATTTTTATTACACTATAAAAGAAACTGTAACACTAATACTGCAATGATAAGATAAAGCATGTGTGAAATCCCTTTTCCTACATGCCGCGTGCTCCAAGAAATTCTGCTTATATGCAGTATTACAAATGAGTTAGGCTAACCCAGAACAGTATTCCCAGTATCAATCAATAGACTGTGAACACATTAGTATATTAGCAGTTTATGACAGTATTTAGGATCATATAGTACAATAATGGAATACACTATCTTCTGAGATACCAGGCAGTCGCATTGTCTGGCCTGGTGTGAGTCGTCATGTCCAGCTCCTGCTGTTTCCTAGGCAAAGCAAACAGCTTTTGCAGGTACTGATTGTTTTTGCAGTGGCAGTACTCTGTGCAAAGGTCTCTGATACAGTATGTTTGAACAATCATTGCTGTATCTTATCTACTCCAGGTAACAAAGAGATTCAAATTTAGGGGCACCTAGCAGGACCCTGATCTCAACTGCTAAACAGAACACTGTCCGTTGTGTTTAGTTACTTGACTTTTTAAAATTAATTTTCAGAGCCAGAAAATGCCTGGTAACTCATTCCTTTAGTCTGGACAGTACTTCCTTTGACAGTGTATGTTCCAGTCCTGCAAAGACTTAATCAGGTTCTTACTTACTGAAATTGCTTCTGTGGTGAGCAATGGAAGAAAGGAGAATGTAAAATTTGTTAATGGGTATGTTTCTGTCATGGAAAGGGGCTTTATTACATGTCACCTGGGGATCCCTGTATGGCTATCTAATGAAGACTTACTGAAAATGGAGACAGATTATGCAATATTGATACAACTCCTCTACTCATAGAAAAAAATGCCTTTTCCAGCTGTTCCCTTTGCATGCAAGAAGAGAAAAAAAAAAACCAAACCAAAACAAAACAAAAAACAACACACCAGAAAACAACAGTGTGAAAGCAAGCACATAGCAAGCTACAATAGCAAGTGGCACAGAAGGAAGTCCAGTCTGTGGTTCCAACTGTTGTGTGATGTGTTGTGCAGAGAAGCCTGTAGGGAATGGGACAGGACAAGAACAGGCATCCCTCTGTTCTTGTGAGTCCAAGGGGAGACAGCGAGTGGGAAAAGGCAGTTTGCATATTCGTTTGGAGTGTGAAGCAAAGTCAAATTCAAGAACATAGCACTGTTGGCAAAAGTAAATCCTAAAATAAAACTGACACCACATATTTGGAGCATTTGCTGCCAGAGCTAGAAACCATCCAGAATGCAGGAAGCTGGTTTGCGATGGGAAATGCGTTTTGTCTGAGAGAGCCCGGCAGGATGTATCCAGCCACAAAGATGGGGAGCTGACATTGCTCACTGCATGGGCATTTACTTGTCATCCACAAGGTCACAGTACTCCCTTTATTCAAGTCCTTCCTGGAAAGCTCCTTTTGCTTCACTGCCTCTGAGAAGGTAATGGCTGGGGAGAGGAAAATACCCTTCCTCACTTCTCCCTTCCCCCAGGACAGGCTGTAGCAAAATAAACTTTCACGTCAATTAGCCCTAAGCCTGCACATACATGCCGCCTACAGCAAAGGGAAGCTCCCTTTTTTCTTCCCTATCCCTCGCCTGGCAGGGAGGTTAAAGCACCTGGCAAGCTGAAAGAGGAGATTGCTGCTGAAGAAACAGCAAAAGAAAGACCATTTGGCTCTTAAAGAATTTGACCCAGAAGTCCTAGGAATTCTGACTTGATACCTGTTACTGAGATTCACTTCAAATGGAGAATGAAACCCTCTATATAAGTAGGTATCTGCAGAAATGTTGTCCACGGCTGCTGAACAATGATATCCTCAGGTATCCACATTGGAGGGGCAATGTGGATGTACAGGGAAAGGGCACTCAGAGCTGTATAAAGTGCTTCAGGTAGTTGTGGTCGAGTCAATCCTGGACCAAAAAACTGATGGTCAACAGATTGTTTCTTCCTTTAAAAACAAATGTTTGAAGGGGCACCAAACCCAGTGAGTTCCAAGAAACAATAGGCATTGCAGTAACTTAGACCTTCTTTAGAGTTATCTTATGAATATTTTACATACCTAATGAATTTGAATTTGTCCAAGAAATATAGAAATCTTCAAAGTTATCTTTGAATCTATGCACCTGTTTGCAGCACTCGTTTGTCAGAGGGTATTTAGGGAGCCTGCTAATTGCCTTTGCTTAGTGTTTGCAGTTCCAGCACGCCAGACTTGCCTGAAAGCTGTGGTTTAATAGTTTTATTGAGACATACTTTCTACAAGCACAGGAAAAGCTTTTTTCAGAGAGGAATGATTCCACCACATTTTCCCATCTCCTTGTTCTCTCACTGGCTCTGCTAGCAAGGATTCCCCAGAATCTGAAGTATCAGGACTTACTGTGACTTATACTGGGTAGGTACAAGGACTTTCCCTTTTATATGTTTCTATACCACTTACCCATGTAACAAGTATTATAGGGAAAGCTTTAAGCAAGTTTTGTCAGGAAAGGGCTTAACATGTTCAATTCATCCTCCTGGAAGAATAGAAAAAAAAAATATTTTGCACTGTCTGGTACAATTTATATTTCACAATAAAATCATAATTTTGTAATAGTTTATTTTAAAATTGTTCAAAAATAGGTTAACAGCAATTCTACCAGGACTCTTGAACATTTAGGCAAATACTAGTCCACAACAACCAATTTCTTTTAGTATGAAAAAATTTTTCAATATTAACACCACACATATCCATGTGGGCATGTATGTTCTATAATAGCTCCATGAGCTATACCTTTCTATTCTACTTTTCTCTCAATTTGTTTATTCATCAGTTTATATCAGTCTTGGGGACTCTAGTGAATGATTGAAATGTGTGGCATCACATGTCAGTCTTTTTTCAAAGCTCATAAATGATCAATTTATCTTTGAGAGGGAATCTGATTTCTGATACATTTATGTTAATAAGAATGGAAACACAGGCCACTGGAAATTGAGAGATAAATCAATCGAGAGGTTGGACCTTCAAGAAGTTCAGTGTACAATAAAATAGACAGCAAAATATGCTTGCTGCTTGTCTGCAGTGCTTGGAGTGACTACAGCTGACCAACAAGGTAAATCAAATCTGCTGCCAATACATTCTTCTGCTGTCCAGATAAAACAGCGGACTAAGCCGGTGAACTTTCACCCTTCACCCCAGCTCTCTAAGCCAAAGTACAGATTAAAAAAAATCAATAACCCCAATCGATGGGAAAATATTTTTAGTCTCTAACTGAACGATATGTTTTGACAAGGCCAAAGAGGCGCACAAAAGAATGGGAAAAGATAAAAGACAGAAAATTAGGATTTTGTTTTATTGGTTGAGGTAGGATCACTATTCATTCCCCTTTCCTACAAATCCCATTGACACTGGCTAAAATTATCTCACAGGAAGGAAATAAAATGAAAGGTTATGAATTCATTAAATGGTCTGATTTACTGTGGATCCTTGTAAAATGTTATCTTTGCCGGGTTTTGTTGCCATTATCAGACACTTAACGTTGAAAAGACACTTTGCAATGTGTTAACATGGAAATAGGCACTATAAGCATTTTGTGAGGAAAAAAAAACAACAAATATTAACAACTTATGCCTTTCCCTCATGTTGCTTTTCAGCTCTGAATTCAGTGTATCTAAAATACATAGAAATACCAGAAACTCCAAAGCAAAGCACGAAGCCTGTGGTACACCAGTTGCAGAGCGCTGTAGAGTTAGTGAAGG
Organism: Platyrinchus mystaceus; assembly: GCA_035041135.1. Classification (NCBI taxonomy): domain Eukaryota; kingdom Metazoa; phylum Chordata; class Aves; order Passeriformes; family Tyrannidae; genus Platyrinchus; species Platyrinchus mystaceus. Next base: position 12,857,648 of record JAWWLV010000018.1, on the reverse strand, counting down.
TGAGTTACAACTCACTAACACAGACATGATGGTCTTCAAGACTAACAGAGGTTTGTGGAGTGTTTTTGCTCAACAGCTCAGCAGCTGTGAATGCCATGGTGTGCAGTGCACTGAATGCCACCCCAGAAACCCACCTGAGCAGCGAGGCAGTGCTGTGCCACAAGCTGACACACGGGCACAAAGTGGGGAACTGGGACTTTCCTCCCTGTTCCCCCTCCCTGCTCCCCCTACACAGACCTCGGGATGCAGCCCCTTGCTGCCTCACCCTGCTGGGGGTGAGGAGGGACTGGGGGAACCGGGGCTTACGAGAGGCTGCCAAGTGACTGGTGGGGTTCAACACACGATGCATGAGGAGAATTTCCAATTACTTGCAGTTAATAACGTTTATGCAGCATTTGGACATTTTTTCCCAAAAGGATGTCAGCAATCTCCTTTACTCATTAACATATTATCTAAGTGCTCTCTGTTGTTCTGTTTACAAAACTGATGAGGGGTGATTACAGGCAAGTGAAAGGTGATGTTGAAGGGTATTCTCCTCTTCAGAGAACAGCAACACATTTTTTATGAATGCTGATTTTTATGTTGTTTTGTCAGTTAGAGTGATTATTGTTGCCTCTGGCAGAGCCCACAGTTTGCTGTCAATCCCAGGTCACTGGGAACCTCCAGGCTGCAAGAGCACAATGGCAAATGGCAGACAGGCGTGTGGGTGGAAATAAGGGGACAACAACCAAATCCACTGTGCAGAAATAGGAGCAGAGATGGGTCTGATCAGCACTGACACAGGCACACTCTTTGGCATTTGCTTTTCTGGAGCACTTCCTCATCTCAGAGTATGATGGCCATAGTGCATTTTGTGGGGTGGCAGTGGGGGTCAGGCCTAGGAATACATAGGGATGACATTATTTCCTTTTAATTTCCTTGTGCTCTTCCATCAGTAACTACCTTTTGCTTTGAACTTCCTTTAGGGCAGAATTTTTTGGTGCATAGTTTCACAGGAAAGAGTGTTTGCTAGGCCCCTTATTCCTAACTATTCATTTTAATCCAGAATATGATTGCAAGAAAATCAAAAGCCAGCATTCTGAAATACTTCTCCCTAATTCATGTGGTAATTATATTCACATTCAGCAGGTGTTTCATCTTGGTTTTCTCTCACTGACATTTCAGAATGAACTATCCTGAAGCTTTCATGGAGTAGTGTTTACAACACAAACCCCATGATTGAAATGCTGTAGGTAGCCCTTTTCATCCTTGAAAGCTTTCAACATATGCAGTGAAGTATGATGACTGCTAGAATTAATTAGAGAAAACAGATGTCAAGCATTTGCCAAGAGTTATTTAAAGAAAATCCATTATGTACAGGTAGTTGATGGTAGGGTTTGAAACGTTACTAGCAGCTGAGAAGTAAGTATACCTAAAATACATCAAAAAGAACACTTTGATCACCCCTAAAAATAAAAGCAAAATAACACAATGGTGGCCACATTTTTCTTTGTATTAATGTTTCTGTGAGACCCTTAAAGATGATGGCCTTGCCTGGATTGTGAGCAGGAGAAGAATTTGACCCCTGGGACGGCTCCTGATACATTCATGGACAAGGTGAGACCTGGGATACGGAGCCCATTTCTCCAGCAGAGGCATCGGAAAATGAATCTTTCAGAAACGACAGGAAGAATTAAGAGGGTGACTTGGCCCTGGCTCACACACCAGCTCCAATAAGAAGACATCTTGCTTCTGTTCCTATGCAGATTATACCTGTGTTTCCATCACCAGCATCCACCAGCTCTGTGACAGAATGAGTTTGAATGCTCTTCTCTCTGCAGCAGCCAATACACCCTGTGGCCTGTTCAATCCTTTCTGCTTAAATGACTTATGTCCTGGCCTTCATAATTCTGTCAAAGAAAATATACAGCCTTCATCTTTGTTATCTTTCATTGTGCCTAAAGAGGTCAGAAGTTCAGAGCAGTTTGTGTAGATAGCCTGGCTGAATGTAAATATGGCCATCAGTTTTGGTGCAAAAAGCCTGCAAGACAAAATTGACAATCTTCTTCCCACAAGTTTTGTGTGTGCAAGCATGAAACTCACCTTCCACCAGCATTTGTACTGTCATACAGCGTTAATGGAAAGCACAAATACATGAGAATGCAGCTGAAGCCCAGTCACAGAAAGAGTGGATGAATGTTTGCAGGAAATTCAATGCTCCTCTCATCCATCACTATTCACATTCCTTTCCTTGCCTGCAGGTAGAGGCACGGAGACTTATTGGATGGGATTCATCTTTCCTAACTTTAGACATATATAGTGTGGATATCTCTATCTCAGCTTGATGTCTAGACTCTTGTGAATGTCAATAGAGAGAAGCAGGCAGTTCTAAGCCTAATTCATCTGACCTGTTTTAGACACCTTCTTCAGGAAAAGATGAAGCTTTCACTAAAACTGCCCATTTCTCTCTAGTGTCTTAAGGACAATATATGCCATTCAGTTGGGTACAGAGCTGTACACTGTGCTATCTACATGTGGTGAATTCCACCCCCCTAGCACATTTGATAACATTTTTTCCACATTTGGATCAGCTTAATGAGACTTTTTTGTCCCCAAATTACTCAATATTCTTCTGATCTTTTCACCCTCACAAAAAGTTAAATCAGTTATATTTAAAGATTATTTCTTCAGTCTAAACCTGTTTTCCTGACACAGATAGAGGTAATTTTTCAGGGCAGCATGCCCAGCAGCCCTGGGACACAGAGAGCGCTGCCTCTGCTTACACCTAGAGGCTCCATGTCTCCCTTTCTCCCCACTGCTTTCCATGCTCTCACCTGCTGCCTTTCTAAGCCAGTCCCTCTGGCCAGTCCCCTCTCACCTCTCTGCCTGTCCCTCTTCTGCTGAGGATTATGGTGCTTCAGCCCACACACTTCTGATCAGGCTTTGGATAATGGCTTTTGCTGTTCCCACTATCACTATATGAGAGCCATTTAATTGCATCTTCTATTCAGCCTGGATAAAGGGTGAGTAGGACATCTATTTGCTTTGACCAGGCTTGTGATTGATGCAACTGTTAATACTTTCCAGCGTAACACAATCTTCCCTCACCTCCCAAGGATGCTCTGTTGGTAACGTGTCCCTGTGCAACTTTTTCAAGGGCAGGCAGAAAGTGATATAAAAAGCCAGAGATGGCAGTGGAAATGCTGGTGAGCCTCTGCCCTGATGCTTGAAGGGTTACCTCTTCCAGAAGCTGTCCCACCCTTCGGCACTGTCCTTGGTGTCAGCAGAAAAGGTGCTGTCTCCTTGTTCAGCAATCATTTCTAAAGGGCCACTGGCAACTTCCCTGTGCAGTGTCCTGGGGTCATCCTGCTCCCTGGGAGAAAGCCAGGAGAGACACTTTCTGCTGCTAAGCATATCGTGGGCTTTCATTCTTTCAGGTAAAGCTGAGCAAAGTTGTCTTCTCAATAGCGCTGCACTGAGCAAAGACCCATCACTTGTCTTGACATGGTGAAGTTGCCAGGGATATCAGGTCCCTCTGTCATACCAGCAAAATGCCTGTTGATTCTCACTCCAATCAGACACAAAGCCCAAAGTGGTCCGGGGGAACAGCCCCCTCTCAGATCTCCAGATATGCCATGTGTCTTTGGAGACAACAATTACACCCAGAGAACAAAAAGCATAGCATAGCACAACAAAAACACTACTACATACAGAACTTCTTGTACAAAACAAGTCCAATTTGTGTGACATTCCTGGTGCTACATAAGAGAACTTAAGTATATAAATAAGAATTTACTACAAATCCCAGAAAAAAATCCAGTAGCACGTAAGGATTCAGGAAGGGAAGGAACGAAGAGAGAAAAAGATCACGACTGTAGCCATCAAGAGGATAACCACAGGGCTGTCAGGAAGGCTCCTGGGGTCAAACCATTTTACTCCCTGTT
>JAWWLV010000018.1:12799056-12853625 GCA_035041135.1 Platyrinchus mystaceus | reverse complement strand
CACGACTGTAGCCATCAAGAGGATAACCACAGGGCTGTCAGGAAGGCTCCTGGGGTCAAACCATTTTACTCCCTGTTGTCCACAAATCCACCCCTAGGCCCCCCAACAGAGCAACCTCTGTTTCCCTTTTTAGCAACCTCAGCAGAATCGGCTGCATTCAGAGAGTTTCAGCAGTTCACACAAGCTGCAGGGTTGTTCTCCCAATGCAACACACAAATAACTGCAGTTCATAAACAGCAGACAAGCAGTCAAGCCACAATGACCTGAAGGTGTTTGGGTTCTGCAACAAGGTAAACTGAGCATGGCAATAGCACAGGTAGGATACATCCTACAATATCAGGTGCTGCTGAGGCATGACAAGGCCAGTGCACTGCAGACAGTGGTCGTAGGATGGCCAAGATGCCTTGCTCAAAACAGCAAGAGAGGCAAAAAAACTCCAAAAATTTGCATACAGAGATTCAGTGACCTTACCTTTGACATGGAAAAATTCTCATTACCTCTGCACAGTCAACAAGCACTCCTATCAATAGGAATGTGTCTCAAATACCCCAAAGTATCCCTAGACATTCAAGAGTCAGCAACAGAAGGTAAGTAGGATTGGATGGTTATGTACCATCGCAGTCAGTGCTGTGTAGGACAGGACAAAAACAAGCTTCCTTAATACATGTGCTTGTTCTCTTGTTAGCATTTGATTTCTGACAAACATCAATGCTGGTGATGGTGTACATCTCTGGCTTTGCTTTGAGATGCCCTGCCCTGTAATTTTTCTCTGAGCACTATTCTTTTTCCCCACCAGTATGCTGGAGTGTGTGTCAGCCTTTGCTATGGGTCTGTTGCTGCTCTAACAGGACAAAAGGAGACTAGGATGAGGCCAAGTAGACTGGTCTGCAACTCGGGACTGTCTGTCCTCACCTGCCTCCTTCATGGTCCTCAGCACCTCTATCTTCTGCCATTTTCTTCCCACTACCTATTGTAATTGCTCACAGGTCTGTGCTTCATTATCTGGAGCAGATCATGCTACTCTCTTGGATCCCTCCTGACCATTACTATCCACAATGGGATGAGATTGGGAAATGCTGAAGAATTTCTGAGAAGAAAATATATATTGTTAGTTGGAAATAGCATGAAAAATAGACTAAACATTTTGCAAGTTTAAAAAAAAAATTATTAAAAGAGATATAGACCTAAGTGGAGTCCTTGCAGGAAAATAGGAAATACAATAGCAGCAGGAGACCCAAGGGAGATGAAGTTTTGAAACTTAGAGAATAATTGTAGAACTATCAATCCTGGGATATAAAAAGATAATTTAGATACTGTAGAGCCTCATAGTGGCTTTCTGCTATTTCTGTCATAATTTTCTGCCATGTTATTTTCTGTCAAGCCTTACGATATTTCTATAACAACTAACCCATTTCTTTCCCCAAAACTTATCTTTGAAAATTATACACAAGGTCAGAGTTACACAACTGAACACTCCATTTATTATCAGAAACAAGAAAATCTGTCTGAGCCACATCACCAATTGTAGCTGTCCACCTCATAGGATGAAATAGGTTGCAGGGAGAGTAACTGAGCGGTAAAAAGAGGCATTGCAGGTGACAGAGCAAGAGTGATAGGAGAAAGATCAGCAAAACTAGAAGGAAGAGAAGATATATCAGTGGAAACAAAACCAAATCAAGCTAATTCTTTCTCAAAGCAAGATGGGTAAAAGAGAATGACTCAGTAAATGAGCTGCAGTCATTTGACAAAAGATCTATGTAGCAGAGCACTTTATTCATAAAAGAATCTGACTGACATTCTTTGCAACTGGAGTTTATCCCAATACACGAGTGTTTTCAAAGTGACAGTGGTAAAATTCTGCCTGTCTAGTAAATATTCCTAAAATGTGCTGGCACTGCGGATTCAAGCTTTGATTTTCAGTGCCTTCCTAAAATTTGGGCTGCATCTTCCAGTCTGGGGTGAAGAAGCATGGTTGAAGCAAGCTGAACACTTTACTGGAGCTTGTCACAAAATAGAGCTCAGCTCTGAGACCCTGAGTTGTCAGACAGTCCCAATGAAGTGAACACGAATTACAGTATTGGAATACCTGGATTTTTGCAGATCATAAATTCTGCCTTTTGATGAACTCTGATACCATTCCCACAGAGTGCATTGGCTCATTCCAAGGGTTGGATCTGATGCACAGGAAACCTAAAATGTTGGTGCCTTGTGAAAACACCCATGGTGAAAACATGGTGAAGGACATGCTTCAGGGCTCAATTAAGTGATGTGATGCACTGCGAATCTCATCTCAGTAGAGAACCTGTCTTCAGAAGGGGTGTAATCGATAAATCATGTGCCAATTGTATTTATTCAATATGTCAACTTGCACTCCACTCTGGAGTGCCCAGGCCAGTGCCGAGGGCTGGTGGTGTCTTTGCTGCACCTCTCACATTCCCAGTGCTGAGTTAGGGTTTGCAGTTTGGCAGCTCAGAAAACCGCAGCTCCATCACTCTCTTCCAGAGGGAGAGGGGAACTTGGAAGGAAAGCAACAATGGGAAATTCCGCACATGGGATGTAGGAGTCTGTGAAATGCCAAAGCAGGGTGCCGGGTGCTGCTTGCCAGGGACAAATAAGTCATGCCCCAGTGCCCAAGGAAAAAGGACAGGCTTTCAGGCCAGGGGTCTCCTGGAGCTGTTGGCTAGGTCTGCTCAGTGATCTGAAACACTGAAGCTATTACTGACAGTGCAACACTGGTACTTTTGGTTGGCACATGGCAGAGCACGAGATCTAAGCATCTTGGAACATATCCAGGAATAAGAGCTGTGCTGTTGAGAGATTTCTTCACCTTCTACTGATGAATTATGTTATTAAAGACCTGATGCAAGGTACACTGAAGTCCAGGGGAGACAATGTTGCGCTGAGTGTGCTTTCGTTCAAGTTTTAACATCCTGATCACTATTTCAGATCTATCACATTTCTTTTCCACACCAAATACACACCAACATCAGCTCGTATTGTCTGCAACAGCCTGCTGCCCCTGCTGCCCCTCCAAGCTCACCACTGCAGGGCTCTCCCCTGCCTGCTGCAGGTGCAGCCCATCTCTCCAAGCACCCCGAAAAATGCACCCTGTCTCCTGGCAGGGTTTGAAACAGCAGCAGATCAACCAGTAAACCAGCAAGGCTTAGAAATAGCTTTCTGTAAATTTAAGAGGTCTGAGATATTTTTTTGTTGTTGTTGTTTAAAAAAAAAGAGAAATGGAGTGAAATAAGCCTGAGAGACTTACCTTACATTTAGACCTGGACTATGGTTTTTGCTGTTTTTCCTCTCCATTCTCCTGAACACATATGGTGGCGATGGGAGGGAGAAGGGAGCTGGGGGGAAATAAGAGCAGCTGTAAGAAGTGTAATTGATGGCAAAAGAGGACCAAATGTGTGCACCGGATCCAGACACTCTCCAAAATGTAATCCTTTTTTGTCTCTATGGTGGGAATAATAGCCTTCCTCACAGGGGTACTGGGAAGATCAATAAATAGTTAATGTTGGTCTAAGGAAATGCACGATGCCTGCAGTGTAAATCAGAAGTAACCCATTGAAATGCATGTAGTTACATATGGATAGGCCCAATGCAAAAATGAGCAGATGCAGTTTCCTAAAAGAACAGCGCTGTAAACATTTTCTCCTGTGTGGGGGGCAGAGACTGGACTTGAGACAAGATTCTGTGCTGCTGTAAATCTGCATCATTCATCGACGCCATTGGAAATTCATCAGTTTAAAAAAGAGTGGGCTTCAGCCACTGATTCCTGTTGGCCACACAACCTTTCACTCTGCCTATAGCTTTCCCTTTTCACACTTGCCTAATTCAGGCTTGAAAAAATCTACACTTTTGAGTCCCCAAGACAACAAATGCTAATGATGGTAACTAAACTGGAATGGCTGTGAAGGGTGCTCTGTGGAGAGGAGGTGTGTAGAAAGACTTTCACATGAGGCCAGCCAGGAGTGCTGAGTCCACCCATCCTCTGGGTACTCAGTCAGGTTAGGGCCTGCAAAAGGCATTTTCCCACAAAGCAGACCAGTCTCTAAGGAGATAAAGGAGTAAAAATTCCTGTGAATCCAAGTTCAGCCAAAGGACTGTTGTAAAAGGAGGATAAGGAGAATATAAACAAATTGCAGTTTCTCAGTCCAGGCAGAGCTGGTGAGCGTTCAGTCTCTGTGCCTGGGTCAGCCCCCGCAGCTCCCGCAGCTTGAAAACATGATTAACCCCCACAGATCTTCTGAGGGCAGAGAGGAGTGATTTCCAATGGACTCCTCCTCCTCCCTTTTTGTCTGAGTGGGAATTTGCCTGTATGTATTCCCTCAGGGAGTGGCAAAGGGGAGGTTTGCACACGTGAGTGCAGAGATACAGATTTGAGATGCTGTGATCTCTTGAAAGGACAGCAAGGCTGCATGTTTTGCTTGCCAGCTTCGTAGTCTGCTCTTTGATTTTGTCTCTCCTGCTCAAGTGTGAGCACTTTGAGGGGAGGCTGAGAAGCAGGTATCAAATAACTTATAAAGGTGTTTTCCACAAAAGTTGCCTGCAGTCAAACCTCAGTCAGTGTTATGCATGAGAAAGTGAGATTGTATTTATGGACATCAGTCCTGTACCTGCTAACATCCTTTTTCCACCTGCCCTGCCATTGTGTTTGACTGAGTGCCACTGCTGCCCTGGCAGCCTGAAGTGAGAGGAGGATGAGGGGGATGAAGAAGAGTGAGGTGGTGAACCCAAAGTCACCTAAAGTACGGGCCAAGCAGCTGAACCAGGGCTAACCATAAGCATCACTGCCCATTGGGGCTGGCCCTGGAGCCAGGGTGAGGCAGCCCATGGGATATCACTCCCCAGCTGAGGAAGACTGTGGCCACCAGGAGCAAAAGTTTCCCACCGTCACGGTTGAAATGGAACTTAAAGGCACCACCTTGAAGACTGGGCAGAAGGAGCAGCCCCTCTCTCACCCAGTGCTTTCCTGTCTGTGAAGAACGACAAGCCAGATTGCTTTTTGTGATGTGGACATCTGTCCACTGGGAGCTGTCTTGCAGCCATGCTAATTTCATGTAAGGCTCTGATCCTCCATCAGCCAGGAATAACTTTCAGTCACTGCTGACCTGGGCTGCATTTGGTCTGACAACTCGGAGGTGGAAAACATACTATGCCCCTTTCTTGATTCAAATCTTTGGAGCCATCCAGACCCCCATGGGACTTTGAAGTTCATAAAACTCATGTCTATTAAAACATGCAGAGGTTTGCACTCAGGCAGATACATGTGCAGCTGGAAAGTGTGCCCTTTCCTTGATTGACTCAGAAAAGAAGAAATTTCTCTGACCCAGTAGAAATCAAGGCATTGCAGTTACAAGCGGTGTTTACATGCACATCAAACACCTCCTAATGATAGGGAAAAGATCTGAAGGCAAGCAGCAGAGGTTTTTAGCTGAGATGAACCAGTTGAATAGGCAGGGATCTGCCAGCTTTCCTGGAGGAAAAGGAGACAGGAGGTAGAAAGTGGGAGTGGAAGTGTGCATGCCGGGTAGGGAGAGGAAGAGAAGCCTGGCACATTTGCCAGTAGCAAATTGGGCTCCCGCATGGTCTAATTCCTGCTTCACCACAGACTGCTAACACAGCTTGGATAAAAAGGGAAAAAGGGAGAAAAAAATCTATTCAGGAGGCTGCAAGAGCACATAGAGTCTGTTCTGAGCTCCTTCCACAGGCAGACAGAAATCAATAAATCAATAGGAAATGTTCGCTGGCTGTAAAATGGGTAGAGAAGCCAGTGTCAAGCTGCTCTAAGATGGATGGACAGTAGGTTTGCAGTTTGCAGAAAGGCTAGAGGTGACTATCACCTTGAGATGGGATCAGCAGCCAGCAACCCAGCAAGGCTTTGAACCTCGAGTTTATGATTAAGGGCTGGGGCACAGATTGAAATACTCCTGTGTCCCCTGCACAGCGCTCCCTGGGCTTGGCTGGCTCTCCTCGGCGGCACCGGTGTGCCGGCAGCCGGGGACGAGCAGCTGCCGGCGCTGGCCCTGCTGTGCCACTTCATTGAAGGCGAGGCTACAGAAGACTGAATAAAAATTGACTAGATGCCTGGTGGTAGTGAGGATTGATTGAAGATGGGCAGGGGTTTTCTACCCCACAGTTGGATTTTTTTTTTTCCTTTCTATGAAGGATTTGACATAATGTGGGCAGAGATTCTTATTCAGAGCTTCGCACCTTCATTCTTTCCTTAATGAGACAAGCGCAGGGACATGAAGCAGTGCCAAAGATGCTTAGGGAAAGCTGGCATCCTTCTTTTCTTTTAAAGGCAAAGTATTTGCAGGGGGTGGAACAGATGGACTTGCAGAAGCCTCGCTGTGTGTCTCTGTGTGCCCATTCAGGTTCAGAGAGTGGCTGCTCTTCAATCAATACTTTTCAAATGCAGAGATGATCTTCACTGTGGTACAGCTCCTGCAGAGCCAGACAAGCAATCTGGCTTCAGGCTTCCTCACTTCCACAGACTCCTCTCCAGGACTTACATTTCTTTCAGTCTCCATGAACTGCTGCTTACTCTGCTCTTTGAGGATAGATGGACCTTTTTAACCTCTTGTAACCGAGACTCTCCCTCTCATAGTCCTCAGAAGCAGTAGATTTGGGGCTAGCTTCTTGTGCTCACAAAATAAGACACTTTTCAAGGCTGTCATTGCTACCCATGTGTTACAATTACTATTGCTTATGCCCTGCCCTGCTCCGAGGTGGGCCTGGGCCACGCTGGCCACAGCCTGAAGCAAAGCAGCAGGGGGGATTGCTGCCCAAAATTAGTTGTCACTGTCCAAGATTGCTTCCTTTCATTTATCAGCAGGTTTTCCAGAACAGCATTCAGCTTCATGCAGCATTCACAGCTGAAGTCTAAAGACTCACAATTTCTTTACTTGCATTTGGTAGCCTAAGTTCACACACTACCGTGTTGACAACTAAATATGTATATTGGAGCTGTATGCTTTGGTGTTAATAATACGACTTCAGGGAACTGCACACAAGAAATGTAAATTTATTTTATGAGGTTTTTCTTTTGTTCACTCAGGTAGGCCAACAATCTGCTCACTTTTAAGCAGAATTTAGGCAAGAAAATATCAGGAGATTCTACATACCCTATAATAGAATAAAAATCTCTAATCTGGTGAAATGGAACCTGGTATATTCTCTAAATGCTCCCATGAAGTTAGACATAGTCACATTTTTTGCAATGCCAGTCAAGTAATCGAGAATTCAGTTTCCTAAACTGTTTTCTGAATCTTTATTTAATTCAGACTCACTAAGGCCTACAGTGAAACTCCTATTGGCAAGCCTGATCTGGTCTCTGCAAGTCTGAAATCGGGCACTCAGAGTGCAAGAAGAAGTCTAGGGAATGATTTTGGATAGGAAAGTCAGAGAGATGCTGTTTGGGGAGTTAGGCAGGGCCCAAAATGGGGCTTGTTTCGCACAATAGAAACTGACTGCGAATAGATTTTGTCTACTTGCCCACACAGTGAGAAACAAGAAATTCTGGAAATCAGTATCATGACTTTGGACTTAAATATCTGCCATCTCAGGCTGCATTGACCCAAGTTTTCATCGCAGAGCCTTGCTTTCAAGGAGAGACTGGGAGCATCCCAACACGGGACTAAAGAAATGGAAAAGTCTCTGAAGAAACAAGTGCTGGCACTACCCTCTGCTGCAGGCTATGCTTACAGGCAGACTAGCTGGCTCCACAAATGCTATGATTTATTTCAGCAGTGTTTATGGGAAGGTGCATGTAAGCCTCCCCCAGAAGATCTTGAAATTTGGGGTCCAAAAAGGCAGATCCAGAAGCACTAGTTAGGGTTATTAGAGAACTGTGAAAATAAAAAAAACTCATCTTGCTAGCAATAATTAAAAAGAGCTAAAATAAAAGACAATAAAGTAAGTTAGTTAATATATAGTGCTTACAGTGGTGAAAGGGAAGGAGGTTTGCTCTCCTTTAATTTCCTGTTAGTTCTCAGATTTAGGCTGTGTGATTCACTGTAAAATACCCACTTGCTGTAGGAAATGAGAAAACATCTTAAATCAAGGGGAAAAATCTGCTTAATCTCTGTTGGACGGCCCAGTCCTGCTGTTGCAGCAGGGTAGATTGCCCAGATGAACCTCTGCAGAAATCATTTGTACTATTTGGACCATAACTGAACCCCACTGAAGGTAATGGGAGCTTTAGCCATGAATGGACTTTGACTTGTTATCTTCAGAATCAAATTCCAGGATTCTTCTTTTTTACTACTCATGTATTAGCGCCCAGATGCATTTTATTATAAATATATTTTACACTTCTGGACTAGAGTACGTCACTGATGAGAAAAGTCAGAATTTTCCATCTGAGCATTCTCCCTTTGCTACTGCCAGTGCAATCCACATAGACACTTCAATTCTGACCCCTTCTATCTGGAGCAACAGCAGATACATCAGCAATTAGTGATACCTTAGTCAGGCACTGAACTTCAGAGTCCTTCACTTTACATGAGCTCATTCTGTACTCATCCACTGAACACTTGGATGTTATACTGAGAAACAGAGAAGGTTGTGTTCAAAAAAAAATGTATTTAATGAAGTGGACGGATTTTGTGTGTATTGCTAAGCCCTGATATCAGTTTGGGGCTTTTTTTCAAATATGCACACTCCAACCAGGACTTTTTGGAAACAAAATTCAGCTGCAGCCAGTTATGAGAACCCATGTAACAGAAAGAGAAATTCAGACCTCTGAGATTAAATGTCTTATCAAAGATATAAATCATGGGGGGGGGGGGGAAGCTCTTGTTGGGGAAATGGCAGGCACCTGAAAATTCAGGTGCAGCTGTTAGGAGACACACCTGCACCGGCAGCTTAAAATAATCAGAGGTTTAAAGAGGGTCTTTCAGCCTGAGCACATTGTCTGGGTTCAACCTAGTTCTGAGGAGGTGGCAGGAGCTGTTTCTAAGGTAAGGAGAATTTGGTCTCTTTCAAGCATTGTGTGATTGTTTTGCAGATTTTTTTTTAGTTCATATGCAGTAAAGTGGAGGACTTGTAATGAAAAATTCATTAAATTAGTTACTTTTTTTCTGTTTTCAAATCACTTGGAAATAGATGTTCACTTTGATTGATTTGTTTGTGGCTTGAAGAGGTGCTATGCTCTCTGTGCAAACACAGTTTATCCTGTAGCAGGCTTTACTATGTATCTTCACTACATCTGCTGTCCTTGGTATTAATTAAGTGTGTTGAATTTGGAGTGCAAACCATAGGAGCATGGGTGATTTGTGAGAATTTCAGTTCCATAGGTGCTTTTTAAAGTAAAATATTTAATTTATAGGAAACAACAACAGCAAAAAAAATCAGCATTAAATTATTTGAATTATTAGTTGCAGAGCCTTGTTTTTTCTTTGCTGTATTCACTCAGACATGAGAGTTCCTTGGATTTATCAGAAATATTTGTCAATTTAGACACTGATTTGGAAATAAGCCTGAGAAGTAGAGTGCCACTGAGAGTAAATAGTTCCATGTCAGAGTTGGAGTCATCTGCAAAATCTCATTAGATGTGCCTTTTTTTTTTTTTAATTAAAATGAAAGCCATGTAGGGTATTTTAAATTACTCTTTACACTTTTGATCGTCTATTTTAAAATGCTACCCATATACTCAGTAAAACTCTCTTTCTGTCAAACATTTCCATTTTGTTTTCAAAAATAACACTCTTTTCAACGCTAGAAATTACTAATATAACATTTCAGTGGCTAGTTTTATTTTAATATATAAATAATTCTTAGGAAAGGAAGCAATTTCCTTGCAGAAGCAATGAAAGGGATTTTGTGTCACTTAGTACAAAGAGGAAACAATACAGAAGGGGCAAATATTTCACATATTGAGTAACAATGAGTCAGCATACAGTTATCAGGTGTATAATAAGAAGGTGTTTGTAATTCACTCATTCCACTTAATCTTTCTTTCCTCACCTGCTGCAGTTCCACACCAGCTTCATACAAGCAGCAAATCACCCTATTTCTCTTACCTGGCAGCTCTCCTTTTATTACTGTGTTTCATGGTTTTATCTTTCCTGCTATTTTACTCACGTGCGTGGTGCCTGGAAGTCCAGCAAAGGATCTGTTGTGCCAGGATCCCACACAATATTTTTCCCTGCTTAACATGAAAAAAACCAAGGCGTATCCCTAATTGTTCAGAGGCAGGGGGCGTCCCCCATGCACACCTTGCCAGAACTTTCAGATTCAAGCCAGGAGTCATTCAGGCTGAGATGACGGTTTCCTTTTGAGGTTTCTCGGCTTCACAATGGACGTCAATAATTTCCCTCTCCAGGCTCTCCTGAAGGATTAATCAGTTTGGTACCTGAGCCCCTGTAAGCAGGGAGCCTAAAGTGGAAACCCAAGGCTGGCTCTGCGTTGTGCACAGGGCAAACCTGCTTCCCACAGGCCCTGAGGGGGTGGTACATGGGCAAGCAGGCAGTGCCCACCTCGGCCTGGGGGCTTTTGGGTGCTCAAGCAGTGTTGGGCCAACAATGGCTTTGGATTGTGCGCCGTCCTTGCCCAGCTCTGTGCAAAAGCAGGAAACTGGCTGAACACTGATGTAATCATAAAAAACCCGTGATCTTATCACGGTATAGCTTGCTGATAAGGACCTACTTTTGATGTACAAATGGTTTGGCATTGCTGCTAACACAAAAGCCAGAAATACAGCAGGCTCCCCACACAATGGGGGTGCCATGCTTGTGGCTAATAACATTTAATGCTTAGACAAGCAGACGGCAGTGCAACGCCTCTCCCCTCCACGTTTCCCCCCACCTCCCCTCCCCCAGACCCCTCCTGCCACTTGCTGACGCCATTTGCCTGGGACTGGAGGTGTCTGTGAGCTCTGAAAATTGGATCACAGGGATAGCTCTTTGCCGGCCCTGGTCACGCTGACGGCAAGACTCGATCGATCAATACTCTGTGTGACACTTTCAGAATTCATTGGAAATGATGTCCTTTTCAAATGACACCCACATTTTATCGAGGGCAGCTCCAACAGAAAAGCACCAAGTCTGTTTTTGCAAGATATGTTTTGTTAGTAGTAAACTTAGCTTTATTTGTAAGGTTCTCTGTATATGGGATTTCTTCATCCCTCCCTTCGACCTCCCTTTTGAAGAGGGCAGAGATTTAATCTTTAAAGGTAGCTTTGTAGCCTGACATTTAGAGTGTGAGCCGTTCCTAAGCCTGATGTTTATTATGACATATGGCCTCTTCATGTAAAAAACAGTAAGCTTTGGGGGAGAATTTAAAAAGTAGCCTGAAGCTCATAGCACACAGCTAAAAACTGATTCACAATTTTATCCAAAACATTATGACCTCTGGGTAAAACTATTGCTCTGCAATGGATTCCCATGAAACTACTTGGCACTGCTATCTTGGAGCCAGTTCCTGTGGGTGGGACTACACAGGTCATTCAAAGCAACCCTTTGGAGCCATTAATTGCTCATGTTGACAGGCAACAAAGAGGAATGGTGCTTGCAGCCGGAGGCTTCAGGGGTGAGACACACAGAGAAGGAGAAATGGGGGAATTGTTGGGAAGCTGTTTTGAAGGACTGTCAGAAATAAGTAACCTTTCCATTGAATGTCAATATTGAAAAAGAATCCTTAGTCCTTATATTTTGTGACTCCAAAGTAAATATCTCTGGTTGCTCAAGAGGTTCAGAAGCTGTGTACCAGGCATCCTTTGGGGACTGCATGGCCAGGACTTGAAGGATCCAGCCTGGGGTTTAATTTTGCCCTTATCAAAGCTGAAGCTAGATGTATCATTTGGACTTAGACTCAAGCCCACCCAAAGTGAATAGAAGGTTCAGCCTTGATCAATTCTGAGAAAAAAGGAAAAAGCAATTTCCCAAAATATAATCCTGTGTAATTTGAGATTTACAACATTCATCAAACTGCACAGTGTCTTGCAGTTTTATGTGTCTGTCACCAGATTATCATGTGGTTGGTCCTAAGAAGTAGAAAAATTAAGAAGGCATCATTTGTTGATTCAAGACATCTTCAGAGGACAGGAGGGGGGAAGCTCATGCCACAAAAGCAATTAATATGGGAAGATTCTTTCCAAATGGGAACTTTGTATTCACTCTATCTGCACATCAGGCAGGAGAACTCTCCCTGCACCTTACTGCTGTGTCACCCTGACACACGGGGTTCATCTAACTCTAGGGTAGAATCTTTCCTGGGCTATAACTGGTGCACCACTGGCAGTCCAGGACTGACTCTCTGACACAGTGAATTTCACCGAAGTGAAAATAAACGTTGCAAGGTCCAAAAGTTTGTGATAGGGGGAAAGGGAATATCAGAGGCGGACTATGGACTTATTAATCTGTTCAGTTGGCAGGAAATATCAAAACTGTCATAAATTATTAGATAGCAGTTTGTGGGGAAGCTTTCAGTTGCTAATCCTGCCCTTGTAGTAACACCTAATAGTTTCATTTACTTTGTTCGTAAGGAATGTGAGCTGGCAAATTGAATAACTAATAACTAATAAATGGGACAAATTAGATACAGAGATCAGACTACTGCCCTATTTTAAAAGTTAATTCCTGTATGTCTGCATGCAGAAGTAACACAGCTCACTGGGAAATGTATCATTTCAGCTCTGCATTGAGGGATAGCACACTGAGCTAAAATGTTTAGGCTTTTAGTGCAAGGTACGGAGGCCAGTGATTCCAGTTCTGGTCACTGCTCTGGACAAGCATCTGCAGAGTAGACAACAGTATCAAACAAGCACTCAAGGAGTGTTACAGCTCATCCCTCAATGCAGTAACAAAAGATGTGAGTTTAGGGTGTCCCCATCCCTTAGTTTAACCTTCATCAACTTTACTTTTAGCTTCAGAAATCTGATTCAACTCTTTTTGTTAGAGACCACAATAAATACTTGTGGAGTGGAAACTTCTGAACTGTGAGATGATCTTCTCAAGAACTGTTATAACTGAAACTTGGATGAATTCCTTATTTGGATGCTCTGTTTCTGGTGTTAGTTCCTCATTCATTTTGCCTTAGTTTATTTCTTACCAAGTTAACTTAAAGCAATGCAAAACTGAAAAATGTTTTTTTCATTTTTCAGTTGCATGAGAGTATTTTCATATGAGGAGCCTGTATTGCAGAGTGGTTTCTGAATCAGTGTAACTGAGGCAAAAAGTCTCCTCATAGACAAAGGGGGTGGTATTTTCCCATGCAAACACTTGGGACTGAAGTTCTGCTGGATTTCAATTTTGCAATATCTTGCCTAAGACCTGGTGGAAAACTTGTAGGGTAGAGTGTTTGTACTGTGTCTTCACTATTGGAATAGGCTGTCAGAGTTGCAGGTTTATAGTCCAACTTCTCTTTACAGAGAATAAGAGTAATCTGTGGTATTTCTAATTGCACAAATGGTCTGAATGCTGGTCATGGAGGCACCTGATACCCGAGCCTTTTATGAGGGGATTAATGAGCATAAGTCTACAAAGGTCCCAAACGGGCTATAAAAACATGTGAGAGTGCGAATAAAGATCTCACCAGCATCCTGAAACCTCCAGCACAGATAATTGTTGAGCAAGAGGTACCACAGCATTTGTGAGAAACAAACAGGCTTTGCCACTGTCCTGGCATCAGAATTTTACTAATTCTCATTTACGGTTTTCTGCTAATATTCTTCCACCCAAACCATTCTTAAACTTCAAACAATCTTTTGTGATAGTGACTTGACAATGATACTCACTGCTGTCTTAGGTGATCAGTTTGTGAGAAAGCTGGGTCAGATTTTGTGGGTCTTTGAGCTTTTAGTCCAGGTATATCAATAGTAGAGTAGAAGACCAGTAAAAGACTGAAGATGCTATTGTACTCAGGGCCTGTTAAAAATATTTGTGGGCCTTGGAAGAGTCTGGTTACTTGAGACAAGCCAGAGCAAACAGGCAGATGGATGTCACATTGCATCTCCTTCACCTCCCAATGACACGGCCATTATTTCTTGTACTTAAGGATAACATCAGGAATATCATTCCCAATCTATATTCAGTGAAGCAACAGAAAGAAGACTTGTTTAAACATCATAAAACAGATGTCAGAATAGCACTGAAGTTTTTTGTCAAACTGACCAAAAAAGTAATGAATTTGGTGCAAGGTTTAGGTAAACTGGTACACACCACAAAGATACCAGTGGTGTCTCCGCCTCTGAGCAGACTGAGAGAAATGGGTTCAAATAAATGCCATGGCTCTGCAACTCCTACTGGCTTCAGCTGTTATTAAAATCAAGAACAGTTTTACTATTAGGTTAAATAGATTCAAGGGGAAGTTTAGCATAACAAAAGAGGTTCTGCAAATATTTGCTTTATCAAGGCAGCTACATACATTTAGATTTTTAGGCACTTATGTATCCTAGAATCCTTAGAAGCTCCAAACATGCTCCCGGTGAAAAATACCTTAAATCCTGTTTGTGTCCCCTGGATAGCTGACCAAAATGTTGTCAACGGTGTGAAGGTTTTAGCCTTAAAGTACAAGGAACCTTTTAGTCCTGCTGAGGTTTAATGAGTTGGGATTCTAAGCTGATTCAGCTCTTAAACAGTCTGATCATTAGTGCTGTATCATCTGTCACCTTTGGGTGATAATTAGAAAAAGAAAGTCAATAACAATAGTACATAACACTACTTTACCAAGATTTAAACAAGTTGTAATATTGTTGAACATCTATTGATGAGTCCAAATGTGCCACAGGCTATTGAGCACAAAGAGTGCTTTGATGCGATGTTTTCCATTATTAATTTGATGTGGTAGAGTTTGTAGAAGTGAGAACATTTGTTTTCATTTTATTACATGTGGGAAGTGATGAGATACTTTACATATTCATTTTCTTTTCTTCTATTGTTTATGCCACTAAAGCTTTTGAAGAACAGGCACTGAAGAAAAAAAGGGAAAATCGCTCAGTTAATAACATTAGACTGTTTGTTTACCATATCTCCAATTTGTTTTGATTTTTATTGATTTATTTGACCTCCAAAATATACATCCTATATATATGTTAGCAGCCCCTAGATGGCAGGGAAAAATCTGAGCGGAACTGGTTTTTCCCCAGAATAGAACAAGATCTCAGGAACTCGCCACAGTGACACAAACACGGGTCAGGATTCATTACTGCATTACTTTAGCAGTCCGGATATTGGGCCTGATGTGTTTGAGATACCCCAGTAATGCAGTGGTCAGTTATTGTTACTTATTGACCACTTCCTCATCTGCCCGTTGGTTCTTCCTCTGGGTGATTAAACTCATTTATAAAGAGCACAGTTATGGAAATCTCTAAAGAGCAAGCCTTTTGGAGTCTCTTTTATTGCCTTGTTTTGTCTAATTAATCCCTTAATGAAAATTCTTCCCTTTCCTCTAGTCTGTCTTTTTATGCTTTCTGCAACCACAATATGTTAACACTTGGTCGTGGATCTGCAAGATGCAGTTTTGCTTAGCTGTTGTGTTTCAGTGCTTTAAACAGGAAAGTTGTTAAGCCAAAAATAGAATAATGTACATAAAATACCTGAGTATAAGAGAAAAATGCCATTGCAGATAGACTAGATCCTTTCATAGAAACACAGCAGAGACAAGCTGTTTTCATTTCATGTCTGGAACTTTCTGTATGGAGAGAGAAGGTCTAAGCTTGAAAGAAGGTCCAAATGTCTTGATCCCAAGAAGTGTATTTTTCTTTAGCAGTTAAATGAAGATATTTTATTTCTCTTTCCTCGTGTTTGGAAATAATAGTATCAGTCCTGCTTTGGACCCTGAGAAGCATCAGATAATCCTTCCTAAACCACACAAATGCTTTGTGTGATGGAATCAACAGCTGGAGTGTGGGCTTCACTTAGGGGTGATTGGCATCTAACAGCCATATCAACAATTTAAATTCTCAGACATGAAACTAAACTCAGAGGGTTCCATTGTGAAAGCCAGTTGTATTTTGGACAATAACCACCCCTTATTTCATCTCTCTTCCATAGCAGCTCTGTGCAGAAGCAACTGCAGCTAAGCAATGAGACAGGAACACACAGTGGCTCAGGTTAACATTAATAGAACATTAAAAACAGGAATTGTTCATACGAAATATTGAGGCACTACATGTTGCCACTCTCAGTATGAGATGGAAGCACTTTACATGCAACAATTACTTCTCTATAAAATATAAAGGGGAGCCCGAGGTACATATGTAACCCAAGTTCAGCCTGGGTTTTAAATTCCCCAAATATTTGGGATGCTTTTAAAGTAGGGTTCTCCTTCAGTTTTATCACTTCCTTAAAACAAAACAATGTATTTCATAGGCACTGGAGAGAGAGGTGAAAGATGGGGTTAAAAGCTATTTGGTTCTTTTAGTAGTCAAATGTCCAGATTTAGTGAATTAAGATCAATGAAAAGCAGGAACTCACATCAGTAAACTATAAACCATACAGTTTCAAGCTTTGGTTTTCTACAAATCTCAGTGACACTCAGCCTGTTCACATATGCCTCTACACACAAAAGCAAAGCAGCACAATTGCTTCCCAGCACTCAGATCTAGCAAGTCCCATTTATTATACATCATGCTGAGACATTTCTCAGGCAAAGTATCCACTGCTAAATGTGGCTGCAAAGTCCACTCCTTAGACAAGGGGCAGAGAAAGGTGATTGGGTTTTTCTCCTGATAAGTAAACTCTACATAATCCTCAGGGATGATAAACTTTGTCTAAAGTCCAGAATCTGGGTCAGATTATTGGTTACCTCTATAGCAGTTACACCAATAATGAATTTGGACCTCAGACTTGAAAACTCAAAATACTCTTTGATGTATATGACTTCATTTTGACATACAAACTTAGCTTATTTTTTAATGTGTGAAAATGCACACCAAACCCTTCAAAAAACCTGAGATGCCTGCACTTCCATGCAAACCAGACTTAACCATCTCAAAATACATGAAAATATATTTTAAAATAATATTACTGTAGGAAGTGTTAGCTTGTCAAGGTGCCCAACATTAGATTATATAGCACCACAACCTTTCTAATTATTGTAAAATAAATAAACTCTTTATTCTTGCATAGCTTGAATTTGTATACTCTGTCAATCAGTCAAACTGATGACCCTTCTGTTATTGTGAGCCCTGAACAAAGTGATCCAGGATCACCTTTTGTACCAGCCAAACACTTTGCAGCTGGGAAGCTTAGCCAAGAGCCAGGCTCAGCCAGCTGCAGGGCAAGGAGCTGCCCTGGGCCTGAGGTGAAAGCAGGAGGGTGTCAGGGCTGCACGTGGCAGCGCTGTGCTGACCTCCTTCCTCCCTGTGGCTGTGGCAATAGACAACCAAGTCCACCAACAGCTGCTTTACAGCTCCGTGTCTCACAGCCCCTTCTGCAGTGGCTAAAGCTCAGCCTGGATTCAAACCTGCTGTACCCAAGTGAAACTAGGCAAAGCATTTCTCACTGGGCTGGATATAGGCCAGAATCCTCAGAAACCTGTGGCAGGATCTGTAATCAGCTCAGCAAGTTAATTCCCTTTGCATCGATCACTCCTGGCCCCCTCACTGGGGTAGCACTGGCCTCAGTTCCAGGTAGCAGTGCTGGGCAGGGATAAGCAGAGAAATGCTCTCTCAGGGACCTGATGGAACTTTCTCCCAGCACACATGGCTGAGCATCTGATGTTTGTACTCCATCTGTCTACTCGGTTTGTGAACCTCTAGTGTTCACTGAACAGCAATGCCAACGCAGCATTAAGTAGCTTTCCAGATAAATGAGAATTTATCTTATTAAGCAAATGTCTTATGCATGTATTTAGCATCCTTAAGATAAGAGTTGTTTTGTTTGTGGTTTTGGCCACTTGCTGCTTTTGCCCTTTGAAAACCCACTGAAGGTTCTTCTCAGAACCTGTTCTGCCTCATCAACTTGCCACCCAAATGTTAGCAAAGGATGTGGTGGCACTGTACACATGCAATGCCCAGTGCTGGTAGGCAGGACAGGTTTGGATGCTGCTCCCCAAGCCTCTGTGTGGAGGACAATGCCCTATGGGCTCACGGGGCCCCTCTGCAGCAGCAAGGCTCCAGTGGGGTCCTTGCTTTATTCGGGTTGTTGATTTGGGATCCTGAATCATTAATTAGATCACTGATGAGTCAATGCTTTTACAGTGCTCTCTATTTTCAGTGTTGTGTAATAAGTAGGAATCATTATCATTAGTAATTAACATTTGTTGATGTTTAATCACCTTCACGTTTTTCTCTTCTGCTCCTTCTCTGCAGTAGCCCTCCATGGGGCAGGGTTGGTCACATATGAGTTAAATGTAATTGGCTGAAAGGTTGATGGTGAAAACTGAAATTCCCCCTGCATCTTCCTACTCACATTTTACTTCACTCAGGAGGTGCTCAGGCCATCCTCTTCCTCTGGGGCTAGCACACATGTGGGTCACACAACAGCTTTGTAAACCACAGTCTTTCTGAGTTTCATTAGAAATTATTTGGCAGTTCTATTGAGGGATTGAAAAGCCTAAAAGTGACTCTCAGCAAGTCTTTTTGTCCAGAATAGATATATGCCAGTATGCAATAAATAGCAACTCATTATCAGTGTTTTGTGGTTTTGCACTGATCTGTGTACTACAGGAGGAACTTCTTCCCTTTCCTTGCTCCTGGTATCCTTTTTGTTAGAGATTTTTCTTTTGAAACTGTGTGGTTTTTCAGGTAACATTCAGAAACCATTTCTTTTGTTGT
This sequence comes from Platyrinchus mystaceus, assembly GCA_035041135.1. NCBI lineage: Eukaryota > Metazoa > Chordata > Aves > Passeriformes > Tyrannidae > Platyrinchus > Platyrinchus mystaceus. Next base: position 12,834,898 of record JAWWLV010000018.1, on the reverse strand, counting down.
TGTTTTTGTAGTTTTCCTTGTAGTTCATTGATTTGTTCAAACCAAAAACTCAAAGCCAATCTCTGAGGCTGTCAGCCTATTTAGCTGTGGAGGAAAGTCCACCAACTTCTGTAAATAGAGATGATACCATGTGGCCCAGAGCTCTGTTGTAACTCAGGGCCTGCTTGGCAAAGCACTGCCCTCAGCCCCAGCTCCAAATAACCAGGGGCAGGCTGTTCACAGAACCCCTTCCCTGGAGCAACCTGTGGCCAAGCAGCCATCTGCAAATCGTAGTGCAATAGTTCTCACACCTCCTTCTTTATTGCTGCATATTAAAATGACTTGTGCCAGCAACACTTTGTAAAGCAATAACCACACTGCAAGTTCTGAAGTTTTGTTTGGTTTTTGTCTGGTTTTTTTAAGGTGATCTGCCTTAAAATCTGGCCCCTTAAATGGTTACCCACATTTGTACTTTGAAATTTTTAGGTTTTTTTAAAGGAAGTGGGTTTAGAAATGCCAAAAAAAAGTTTGACCAAGATGTCATACCAAGAGATTGTTCTGTCAGTCCTGGGCAAAGGGGAAGACAAGGAAATTGCTCTGCACAGTGGATGCTCATCATAGCAAAAGGTTTTGGTTTATGGTTAAAGATGTCTGTGATACTGAGGAGAACAGCTAGTGGAATGTCTTGACTTTTGTGTTCCTTTTTACTGGCTGGCCTTTGCAAGACTTCTGTCACAGAAATGAAACCTTAGTGCTGGGCTGGCTGCAAGCATAGCAGCATCAGCAGGATTTGTTTCCCACTTCTACCACTTTGGAGCCTTTCTTCTTGCCATTTGCAAACTCTCAAGCTCCAACAACTGCCAAAACCCTCAAGGCAGATGAAAGGAAGTGAATCTATTTTCTCTAAACCGGCTCTGTGACATTTTATGAAGAGCCTCTTAACAGATCCAACACTAGGCATATTTTCATCTCTTCAGCTCAAGAATACCTTTTGAAGGCCAGTGGGGCCTGTAAGTGGGACAGGGATTAATGTAATCCCTTCCCCTGCCCCGTCTAGAACCTCTCCTGGAGGGAGTCTTATCTGCTCCCATCCTCTGCTGTCAGCCTGACCCCCTTACTCCCCGCACAGGTTCTGAACAGCTTCGCTCTTTCCCAGAGGATTACATTTTTCTGTCACAAAAGATCTGCAAGAGTAACATAGAGCTTTATGCTCTTGTTTTTGAAAAACAATGCATTATGATATATCTTCTGTACGGAAAGAGTGGCATATAACTTAACAGAAACTTTAATACTTACTTTCAAGCCTTTACACTGATAACTGTGGTTGGTGTCTGTGACAACCACATAGAGGTATTTTTTGTTGTTCCTCTGTACTGGTGATTCGCAGGGCAAAGAATGAAGACATTTGTGATCCCTTCAGTTATACATCAGCTGCAGCTATTAAAATGCAAGGAAGACCATCAGTTAGTTTATAAAGCCATAGATGATGATGCTGTCTAATCCCCATCTCCAAACAGACAGGTTCTAGTTATAACCAAGTGTATAGGCTTTTTACACATTATAAATAATGTACAGCCCTGGCTTTTGGACATAACTGTTCTTTCTTAGAATGTCTTTCTCCTGGACTGCCTTTGCAGGTAAAGGGAAAAAAGGAGAATTGCTAGAGATCTCAGTAGAGATTTCAGAGTAGTTTTCATAATGCATTTATTTTTCTTCTTTATAGAAGTAGACCTTGATATATATTTTCTAATATTCTATATGAAATTTTGGTCAACAGCTTCACGCTTTTCTTGGAAGTGTGTATATTCTTGGAAATGTGTTTATTTATTCCAGTTGCAGTATGTACACTGCCTCTTGGAATTACTCTGTGGGAAAGGGGCTCTGGAAAAAGGTACTTCTGTGAGTGTAGGCTTCATCAGGCAGGGAAACTCTGTTAAAAAAGGGCAAAACTGAATCTGGGCAGTTATAAGATAGACCACTTAATTTAACTTGCACAGAAATAACAAACAGGTGGAGAGACAAGACTGAGTCTAAACAACCAGAAACAAGAATAAGAAGTCTGGGCAGCCTTCATCCACCTTGCTGGGTGCATACTGCCTAGGACTGACTTGGTAGAAGCTCTGTTCTGAGAAAAATTGAAGAAACTCAAATATGCAGCAAAAAAGGCAGAGATTTGTCATGAAGGGAAATTTCAGATGAAACATGGACATTTTGGTGTTCCACTAGTGACTGATAACACTGATACCCAGACAACCATCAGTACAGTCAGGGCCAAGGCTGGTGTGCCATCTTCAAATTTCCTCCCAAAACAAGAGCTCAGGAAGACCCTGGCTGAGGTCACATTTCATTCACCTGTTTGGTGTTGCTTTCCACTTGCACCCAGAAACCAGAGGGACAGGCTGGGACCTGTGTGCCCTACACACTGCACAGTCACAGCACATGAGTATCACTGTCTTCAAAACTTCTTGGCACAGCTCTCATATTTGAGCACAGCTAACAGAACAGTATGAAAGAGACCACCATTTCTGTGTCCTCATCTTTTGACTGGTGGTTTGGTCACTTTTAAGTGGAAAAGTTGTTTATCCCACACACAATTTTTATGCAGCAGACTGAATGCAAATAATTGGCCTTCATTACATCTTTGTAGGAAGAAAGGGAATCTGTAGTATCAAACAAGGCTATGCAATACTTTGTTTTGTCATGGAGGGAAAAAATCCTGTTTCTGACCCTTTAGGGCACATAATCCAATGACTTTGGCTAATCTTAATGTCCCCTTCAGATATCTCAACATATCCAAGGAACTTATCCAAAACATTCAGGAGGCTACATCAAGATGGTGCATGTTAAGAATGTCAGGTATCAAACACTACTTCATATTTAATGTAGACTAACTCAGATATGTTTCTGGCTTTATCAGAAATATCTTGGCTTCACGGGATAAGTTAGATTTAAGTTCTTGATATTCCTACTGGGTGAGGTTTTTTCTTTGCATATCATCAAGAAGTTAAAACCTGTGCAGACCCTTTTCCGGTAATCTTCAAAATCACATCTGCGACTGTTGAGGTGTAAAGTTCAGTGAAAATTCATACAACAAATTCCAAGTGTATGTTACAATGCTAAGAGAAAATGGACGTGCACCTGTGGCCACAGCAAAGTGGAGAAATACTGAGTTGTGCTGGAAGGTGTGTTTTTGATTGGACTTCTGTTCATCCTATTTTGTATTTAATAGACTGTTACCAGGAATATTCTCAATTCCACATGAATACTTATGAGTGTATTTGCTTGGGGGTCAAAAATTTTCTAGGAGCATAGGACTAAACAGAATATATCTAAATGCCCAAGAAGTTGCTTTCAGGACCATTCAGATACTGTGTCACATTGGCTTCCTTCACCAGAAAAAAAACCAAGAGCCAAATGATGACCACTCTCACCACAAAAGCAGAGAGGTGAGCTGAAGGGGGCAACAGCTGCCTCCTTCCTCCCTCTGCTCTTTTCCCAGTGACTTGTGATGTGTGACATTATGTTTCTATGTGGGTGCATCAGCTGCACAAATATGGTCATTGGTTGGCGTGGCAGGGCAAGGAGTCAAGGCTTCAGTTACCTGTTGCCCCAAATTCACCTGCCCTTGTGGTAGGTAAACCTACGTGGCAGCTCTGGAGAGATGCTCTTACTTCCTTGCACAACTCACAACTGCCCTTTCTTGGTGCATCTGCATGCCCTCCACCTCCGAATAATTACCTTGTTCCTAAAGTGGAATGTGTAACAGGGGAAAGGAGGTGGCCAGAACTCAAATGAAGGAATAAAAAAGAGCAGATGAATCGATTTAGGGATGTTCTTTTGATGCTCTTGCCCTCTATTTCTCTACTCTTCTTCCAAGCTCTCTGCAGTGTGAGTGCTGCTGGCCACATGGATAAGATTCAGCTTGCAAAAATGTATGCTTGCAGCAAGGAAGACTTACCCTTTAACCTTTAGCAGCCATTTCCTCTGAAAAGCACAAGTTTAATTTTCGCTTACAGTGAAAAACATGTGGAGGGGGAAGGGGAAGAGAACTTCATCTCTCTGTAAAAGAGCCGAATGGTCCTATTTTCATCCTCTGTGCCAAACTTCACATAGCTCTTTTTGCATTATGCAGTGTGCCCTCAGGAAAGAGATCTGGCAGAAAAAGCAAATGCAAACTCTCTCGTTAGTCTTGAAAGACCTGGTCTTGAGCATTTGGGGTCAATCCCCTTCAGCGGGTTCATTTTTCTTCATTGCAGTTTCATGAATTTGGCCATAAGCAAAAAGCAGGGTTTAGTTAAAAAAAAAAATGTCCTATATAGTATTCATTAAACAAAACTGAGAATTGTGTGCCATACTGGAAAAGTCAGGAAGGTAGAAGAAATTCCACATCCTTGCAATATATCCAAACATATTGCAAACAGTGTACTGTAGTATCAGCATGCAATGGGGCCATGCTTTAACCTGGGGTAAACCCATGGAACTCATGCTAGTAGTTCTAAAAACAAGACAAAGAAGAAAGACTTCTGCTTCAAACTCTTGTGCCCAAGTGCCTTTCTGCCTAGAAAATATGGGGGTTTTTCTCAGGTCTGACATGACTTTAAAGATGAATAATAACGTACAAGGACTATCAACTTTATTGCAAAGTCAGTGATTTTCTTTTTTTTTTTAAGTCCACTCATCTTTCTGATGGTCAAATACTCCTACCAAGAGAGAAAAAGTTTAGTTGCAACTGCAAGGGAAGCCAAAGCCCCCATCCCTGTTGCTTCCTGAGTTCCTGTCCTCCTCCTTGGAGGTTCCCCAGGCCAAGCATTGTGTAGGGTGATGGTGCAGCATGATGAATTTCCCCATGACCCTCATCTTTGCTGCAGCATTGTTGTGAGCACCAGTGAGTGGTTTCTAGTTTTGTCAGTCTTCATTCTTCCACAACACTCAAAAGGGCTGAAATAAACTGACTTTTCCCCTTATCAAGTTGTGCTCTTTCACCTTGCCCAGTGCCAAGACCTGCAGCCAGCTCTCAGTGTATTCTGGAGAAGGGCTGTCAGGTGGCCCTGCCCCTCTGCAGGGTTGCCCCGAAGGAGGGTGTCCATGAAGATGCTCTTGCCCCCCATACCCCAGGAGCTCTCCAAAAGCTTTTTAAATTATTTTTTAATGAAAAGTCTGTGATCTTGTGAAAAATTTCACTTTCAAATTTTTTGTTGAAACTAGTACCATCATATTTTTCTCATGATCTCCAAAAGATGATCTGAATGGAGCCATTGGTCCCCCAACTGTAGGGACACCACTTGGTCACCAGCTTCCTGTCACATACACATTTTAGGGACAGCAACTCTTCTGACCTTTCTCAGCACCCCTTAAGCCCTGCTAAAGCTCTGCTGTCTTTGCAGAGGTGAGCAGAGAGGAGAGCATCCCCTCCCAGGCAGCAAAGTGTGCTGAACACAGTGCTGTTGCTGGTACCTTTCACGAGGGGTCATTGTATACCAATATGCATATAAACCACAAAATACCTGGAGAAAAAATAAGATATCACAGTAAGCAAGAGCAAGAGATTTGACTGAAACTAAAGAGGTTGCTGGTGAAATACAAATGTTAGAAATTCCCTCAATTTATTGTGAACTGATAGAAAGCTATTCTTGAATTTTTTTTTTTAAGGAAAATATAATGGCTTATTTCTCTTATGGAAGTCAACATAAATGACTCAGTTGTATGGGGAAAAAGGTGTAAAGGAGGGAGTTGACTGTGTGAGAATAGAGAGTCCATAATGTATTAGCATCAGCAACACAGCCTGATGGGTGAAGGCTTTTATACTACTGTTCTATTGATAGGTATTTCAACCAGCAGTAAAAAACTGCTCTTGACACTCATCTGCAGGGAAAAATATCCACGTCGTCTTTGCTGTAGGACCAATTAGCCTGTGAAAGCAGCTGGGGGGAGGAGGGAGGTGCGGGATATAAATGCGGGATGCATCCACACTTGATTACTCTAATGAAATGTCCATTGATTCCTATAGATTAATGTGAGAAGAACGGCAGCTGCGGAGTGGCTAACACCTCTAGGTCAGCAGCTCTGTGTGTGTGTGTGTGGACGTGTGTAATGGAGGGGGTAGCACAGAGCCAGGCCAAGGTAGACAAGAGAGGGTTAGTGCGGCTGCAGAGGGAGAGGTGCTGAGGTGCGTGGACGTGACAGCGGCGATGGAGGGAGAACTGCGGGAGGCCACAGCGAGGGGCTGCAGGGACAGCGCGGTCCCTCCCTGCCTCTCTCGCTGCCGCTGCCCCTCGCTCCCGTTTGACTTTGCTGTAAGGCAGGCTGAGCTCACAGGTCATCTGTTTTTGTTAGATTAATTTGATTCAGCATGTAGGAATAGAGGGCTGAGCGGGCTAATGGCTCTCTGCAGGTGACATTGGGAATGGTCAACACTCGCATCCTCCTCCCCCATCCCTGCGACTGCAAAGAGAAGTCCCTGACGAGGGGCTCCCTCGGTGCCGGGGATGCCGGTCCTGCACCGCGGCCCCCGCGCCCGGCATCAGCTCACTCCTGCGAGTTCCTCACGTCTCAAATACTAATCCCTTATCTCTTGCGCCGTGTCATGTAGAAGGACTTAATTACAATAAGGGGCGAGGGATTTGCTGAGTGACTGCAGTGTTTGGCGTGAGGCTGCTTTTATTGCACAGGGAATGGAGTTGCCGGGGACCCTGCCATAATTGTCACAAGAGATGCACTGTATCCTCTCATGCAGTAATTCTTGAGTTTTGTTGTTGAAGGTGGTGTGCAGGCAGCAACCTGCCTCCTGTGCAAGGGAAGCCTAGAGGAGCAACCCACAGTGTTGCATTGCAGCAATAAATTGCACTGTGAGACCAGGCTGATACGGAAATATGAAGGGGTAGATTATTTAGGCTGGGATTCTAGAAATTACATTTCAGAATAAACAAAAGTGTCTCTAGGCCAGATTCTGGCTGGGATAGCATCCCACAGTTGTACAGATTGTCTGGTTCCTCTGGTCAGTAAGAAATAATACAATAAAGGAACATCTGGCTCTGTTACTTATTAATGAGGATAAGGAATCTTGTAGCTGTATTGCATTGCAAGGAGAATTTGATGTTTTCAATTAAGAACACAAAATAACTAATTAAGAACACAACACATTTTGGTGTTGTTTCAGTCGTTTTCAGTGCACACTTCCACCACATCACTGTAGTACTTAGGAATTCAACATTTGCCAAAAATTTAAGAAACAATGTTTCTTAGCAATACATGCAAATGAGGTCAGGCAATTGCAAGACCTACAAGGCCCTGCAAAGATCAGGGTCCCCCAGGAAGTGCAAGATCTGATGTTGGGTATTGAAATTCATGCTCTATCATGCTAACTCTGGAGGAAAGATGGATCCTAACTCTAAACCAGGGCTTTGAGCAGCCTGCTTTTGGTTTGGCAGCAATTGGCAGCACTTACATCAAATGCCAAAAACTGATGCTCGGAGACAGTCTGTTCTCTTGTAAATGTGCATGTAAACATGGGCAGAAAGAGGTCCAAGTTTGGGATAATGCAGAGGTTTTCCCAAGGCAAGCTCTCTGCTGAGCCCAGCGCTGCCAGCACCAGGGCTTTGGCACTTCTGCTGTAGAATTAATCCTGTCTTCATGCAATCAAGTGACAAAACTTTTCATCACCATCTGCAGAGCATAATTTATCCCTGAAAGCACAAATAAATACGAACACGTGGTGTGCAGGTTGCCGTATTTCCCCAAGACAGCTCCATAACCCCTTACCCCTAACACACCCTGCTCCTTCTTGGCAGTTACACAAACCCCACTGGAGAGGGAGGGTGACTGGGACTGAGTCTGTGTCCTGTCTGTGGCCACAGTGTCCCCAGCTATCCCACCTGGCAAAGGGCACTGTGGGTGGGCAGGAGGAAGTTGGCCTCAGTGTGCAGTGCTGACCTTCACTACTGCAGTCAGACCTCCCCAAACATGCTGCCACCTCTGATCACTATAAAATGCAGGCTTTTAGTTGACAGGTTTTATTTCTGTCTGTTCAAGAACCTGGTTATCAAGGATTTGTCCTCTTAGTTCAAGATTTTTACTTCTGCTTAACTACTGTTTTACTGCTATGCTGTCTCCTGCAGGAACACCTCGCTTTTCTAAGATAAATAACTGTATCCAAGCAAAGGTTTTTGTCATGCTGCTTTTCCAGAGCAGCAGGACGTACAGTGTGCTGTCAGCGTAGATGCTGTATGTGTAAGGAATTAAAATGCAGTGCCTGGGTTCGTGTGGCCACTCCTGTGCACGGGGTGCATGTGTGTGTGCAGGTGGCCGCGGCAGCAGCCGGGGCACTGGCAGAGGGGGCTGTCCCTTTAAACCTGGCTGGTGTATTTTTAGAAAGCATAAATAGGCTGCATTCTCCCACTTGGTCACTATCTGAGACATAAAAAGGAAGGGCTTTCTGCTTTCTTCGAGTCTCCTTTTCCTGCTGGCACCATATAAGTCTGTCTTTTAAGCAGTACAGGTCCACAGCCCTTTTTTTTTTTTTTTTTTTTTTTTTTTTATTGAGAAGCTGCAGAACTCTAACCGGTGGTTCAATAAATTGTATTACATCCCCTTCGTACTGAATGCCCTACAAGCTTTGGCTTTCCATGTGTAATTGCAAGCTGTTATTAGCCCAGAGCTTTGTCCGTTACTGTGCCACACTATTGCTGAGCGGTCAATTTTTTTCCCCTGCCATTTCCTTTGCTCACACCATGCTGACCACGTTGGCCAGGGGCTGCCCGAGGTTTATAGTGCAGCATTGATTTTTCTTTTCTCTCAATACTGACAGAATCATAGATCCAAGGCAAATAAAGAAATGCATTCTGTGGTGATGAAATGTCTTTCGTTCAGCCTGGATTGAATCAAAGGCCATCACAGAAATGTTCTACTCTAAAATGCTAGTGAAGCTTAAGGCATTGTTGGAAAATGAATTTTCCATTTTCTTAGCTGTAATTTGGATTCTCAAATCACTGTGCTAAAAATAATCAGATAAAACTGAATATAGACTACAAGCCTATGTAAAATGTTATTCGTTAGGTTTCGCAAGCTGCTGCAGATGATATGAAAGGAATCTGGCAATAGATCAGAAAAGTAACTGCTTAGGTGGATTTCTAGTAAGTATGTTGCATTACTCTGAATACCAAGGTATAAGATGGCTTTTCCATAACTCATACACAACATGGTAAATAACCAAACCATAAAGATACATTTTGCATATCTACTGGAGGGAGATATTTCTGATGGAAAAAAAAATCACTCTATTCTATATCACCTACATCTCAATGATGAGTATTTTTGCTTTTTTGGAAGGGATGTTGAAGATTTGGGGCTTTTTAGGTAGACCCATGTCATTGTTCCTGTTATACAGATGGAGATCTGGAAGTAAAAAGAGTCTGTTGGGACAGAGTAAAGTCACACAGTGAATATCTGGCAGGGCCTGGAAGAGAACTTTGATCCTCAAAAGCTTAAGATAATTTTTAATGCAAAATAAAAATAGCCATAATTTTCATGACATCTGTGGGAAGGGGTCGTTCTCTATGACAGTCTTCCCAGCACAGGCTGTTAGAAACCAGAGGTGGCCCCAATCTGCATGGCTGACTGCGCTGGCACAGGGCTTCAGCTTTCTGTAGAAAGGGAGCACCTTGACTAATTTTTAGGCAAATATCATTTCCCATGGCATAGAGCCAATTAAGGAACCCAAACCTGTCATTTTGGAAAACAGAAGACAGAACCATGTAGTAAAGATTTCCTAATATTTTGGGGGTTTCTTTTACTTTTTTTTTCTGTATTATCGAGGTCATGACAACATTTGGTGTATGTGGCCATTACAAATTTAACCCAACTCACCATTGAGGACATCAATACTTTCGTCCTTGAAAAAACAACAGTGCCCTTTAAGTAGGGGTATGATTTTTTTATTTTTTTTTGCCAGGTTAGATAATTACAGGTATTATATATTTCATGCAGTCCAGAACACATCCCTCAGATTTTCATAAGTTCATAATAAGTTGGGCAGAAAGACTGAGCAGAGGATCCTTGTGTCCTCTCCTTCAAAGGACAGTTCCCTCTGTGGCCCCGCAAAAGTAAAGCCCCAACTTCTACAGGGTCCCAGGGTAAATCTCACCTTACCTGGCAATCCAAAATGTTCTCTGACTCCACACTTCAGGGAGATCTCAAATGTTTCCCTGAGAAGTTAGTGGGGGAAAAAAAAATACCATAAGAGAGAGAGAAAGAAGGAAAGGGTACCGAGAGGATAGAAAGAGTGGAGGAGAGGAGCATTTATAAGTGAAAATAACAGATGGATTCAGCAAAGTTAAAACTACAAATTCAAAAAATAAATATATTTGAACATAGCCCTAAGGCAACATTGCATTAATTCCCTAGCTTTGGACCTTCCTTTTTCTCCTTTCTTAATGACTACACATTCGATATCAATATGCACTGGTTTACAGATATTTCTTCACCATCGCGTTCCTGGCAATGCACAATAGATCTTTACACTGCAAAACAAATCAGACTCTTTTTCTTCACTGATGATCCAAAAAAAATTTAAAAAAAAAAAAAAGTCAAATTCAGTGTCTTACTCAGCCATAAATGTTTCTGAACTCTTTTTTTTTTTTAATGAAAAGACTACTAAGAATTCCTTTCTCTATCTCAAATTGTGCAGTAATTTTCTCTACAAAATTTCTCAAGAGGTTACAGCGTTACTGACTGTAAAAGACTGTGTTGTGCTATGTGACAAAGTGCTATGTGGCATTCATTTGTAGTTTTTAAGAATGCTCCACAGTGGAAACAAAATCAGGGCCATCTCCCTCCCATTTGTCTTCCCAGGTTGATTCTCCCATAAGGTTTCTAAACCTCCTATTTTGTCCCAGTCCAGCCTCATAGTGTTCAGTAATGTGTAAAACTATACCTAAGAAGGGAAGACTCTGCAAGCTGATCTGAAATCAGCTGCAAACCAGCTAAAATCCTGGCAAGTGTGGATCTGTCTGAGGATCCTCTGTATTAGACTTGAAATGATTTTCAGATCTCGCACCCATCGTGGATATCATTATACAGTTACCATAACTGTTTCGATTTAAGTAAACCTTTTCCGGATAAGTTAACTGAAATCTTTTCCTCACTGGTGTTCCTGATGCAGGTGAAGGATACATCTTAGCAGTAACCAAGATGAGGGACTGCTACATAGGTGTGTTGAAGCCTTCAAAATTTGCTTGCCGGGATTTTTGACAGCAGATTTACATGGAGATTTAAATTCAGATTCAGGGCTTCTATTTTGGGCAGTATCTCCATTAGAAGTTGGATGAGATAAGGAGTGGCGGTTTCCAAGTGTTGGTAAGCAGGTGACCATGGATGGAGAGTCACACTTACAAAGGTACTGGGGGTACAGTTGAACAAGGTAGGAACAAAATTAAGATGTGTGTAAAACTAGGAACACAGCTGCCCTTCTGCCTCTATCTATCACTTTATGGATTTGTGACATCACTTATGGCTAAAATCCAACCATTGCTCTGTACAGGCTGCCGTCAGGAATCCCCACTCTAAATTCTAGGAAGGGGAAAGCGAGGAGAATCTAAGAACAGGATTAGTGTCAGAGAATGCAAGCATGATGAATACTTCCACATATTACCAAATTGTGTATAATAGCCTAAGTATGTAGGAAATAATTGTCAGGGGGAAAAGCTGTTAATTGGATCATATACAAAATGTAATATTTTTTAATGTCTCAGCTGGTGCGTAAGTGCTTGTTGACTGGTGCCTGATCTCTGTGTTTTTATCAAATGCCCACACTAGCAAGCAGCTATGATAATTAATTTTTAAGGGGGATGAAAAAGATCAGCTATGCTTGAGTCCCAAATGGATGTCTTTTCTGTGATCCACTGAGTTCACAGCTTTAAGTGTAATAAAAATGATTGAACAAGCAAAGAGCAAGGGAAGCTAGAGTGGCATCAAAATGCAAAGCAGCTCCATCATAATTTGCTGTTGAGTGGGGAAGCACCATTCTGGTCTCAGCAAGAGCAGTTTCTGGTTTAAAATTATAAAAGTCAAAAAGAATTTAAGATTTGTGCGGCTGTAAGAAAAGAATGTTAGTAATAATGATTCCAGCTCTACTATAAAAATAGTGGAGACCTGGCAGGAGCTGTCAGCTTTGGTTGGTTGGAGGGCCAGGTGTGGGGCTGAGTTTGCAGCTGGTTCTGCAGGAGGCACCTGAGCTGGAGTACAGGACCAGGGTAGCGCTGCAACCCAGCATATGCTCAGACTGACTGTACAGCTCACATCCTTCATTAGAATGTAACTTGCATTTCCCCTATTCTTTGAAATCTGCTAAGGGGGATGCAGTCAGGTCCCAGCTGCTTTCAGAAGCTGTGGCAATGCTGCTCACCAAGTAAGGACCATTCACTTGTGTTTTGCCCACCTCTGCCACAATGTCCTCTGTACTGGCAGCTGCCTTAGGTGACTTGATGGTCCTCTGTGAATTTGGCCTGCAAAACCCATGGCGGCAGCAGAAATTCTCTATGTGTGTGGCAAAATAGAAAGTTCTTTGTTCTGTGAAGCACTTTCTCTTTGGAAGAACACTGTATATATAAAGCCCAGCTCCCTTTTGAGGCACTCATCTTCCTCAGCCTCTGTGAAAGTCTTCTTTCAGCAGAAGATCAACAAGGATTCTCTGGCATATTCATGTTTAGTGGTCCTTGCCCTACAAACTCTGAAACTGCCTGGGGAACCTGATCCTTTCCTGTGTAAAGGTCCCTGCAAAGCTATTCAGTACCTTCAGCCCTTCCTGGTTTGAAACTTCCCTCAGCACCTTGTCCAGCCCAATAGGTGCACACTTCTAAACAGCTGCCAGTACGCATGAATTTACATAAAACATACAGAAAACTACCGAAATTATGATGTTCATTGGGATGTTCTGTCCAAATTGAGACTTTTAAGCACTAATAATAATTAACTACTTTCTTAGCAACGAAAAAGTCTTAAATGCCTATTTACTTAACAGTCCCCTAGGGTGTCTTTGTTCTGAATGGGCTAAAAAATCTTAGCTGCAAAATAAGCAGGCGATTCCAATCAATAGAGCCAGAGGACTATATTGATTACCAGAACTCCATTCTTTAGTCATTAACCCTGTGAATTCTTTACAAAAGCCATACAGGACAATTCCTAACCACTATACCATTTGAGGAGTCATTCAGATATTTGAATGTCATTAAACTTTCATAGCTTGTTTACAGCCCCTTCAGCCTCGCCTGAAGGATTGTGCTCTGAGACTTGCTGCCACACAGCCCTGCTCTGCCCAGCTGAACTGACAAACAGCATTAATCAAGCCCAGAAATTTCCTCTGCAGATATGTTTTTCTTGTTGGTTACTGCTAATGTTGCTACAGAACAGGGAAACAGATCATGGAAGGAATGAAATAATATTCTTCATTTTTCCCCATTCCAGCTTCAAGCCAGAATACTCTAGCTGATGATAGACACAATTTTTATCCATCCTTGTATGGAAAACTACTTGTACACCCTGTAAGTCCCTATCTCTATGCTGGATGTCACTGAGCTCCATATGTGGACAGGAGAGGTATGACACAAAGTGGGGCAGCGGAGATGGAAGACAACAGTGAGGTGGGAAGGAGAAAGAGAAGGAAGTGATGCTGAGAGAGCTCCTCAGGTCTCTCCACCTCCTTCCCCTCACTGGGTCCTGCGGGACGTGCCCCCATGACACCTCCCTCTCAGCAGCCCTGTATTTAAAAGAAGATTCTCGCATTTCAGATTAAGAAAGTTCATGACACACAGTAATGGCTCTAAATGGTAAATTGAATCACACAGTCAACAATTGAATAGAAGCAGCACAAATGAGCCAAATGCCAGCAATTTAAGGGGATGCTGAAGGAACTCCCAGCAGTCACAAGGCCTCTGCAAAGGCAGGCACTCATCCTCTTAAAAGTTCAGGTGCCTTTATTGGTATGGAACATGTAATATTCTTTAATGTAGTGTTTCCTTGCTACAGAAACTGTGAGCTGACCAGCATCTTTGTAAATATACAAATTGGGAGTGATTATTTCTAAATGTTTTCTTAATGATTTATATAAATTTCAGCCACAGCTTGTCCCTGGGTTGCTTGCTCCAGCTATTCTTTTATTGGTTATGGCTTTGACCCAATGCCCGCTGGATACAGGGGTTTGGCTTAGGCTGTATTTGTTACACAACACAAACATGGTTTTGTTTCCTGCTTCCCACTGTACAAAGAAGATTTTAGCCACAAACAGCAGATGAACATCAAGCAATCATTTGAGCTGAAACTGAGGATCTTGTTTAGAAATAAACAGTTTGAGGAATACACAAGAATCTGCCTAAATACTTGCAAACAGAGACTGTAACTTCAGGGTCATAACTGAGCAATATGCCTACATTTAGATGCAAAAATTGTTCTCTATCATTTTTGCAATTAGTGTTTGATCCAGTCTAGCTTCAATGTTCTGTTGTTATCTTTATCTATTTGAAAACTTCCCAAGAGAGCTATAATGAGCCAGGGCCATTTTCATGACTATTGATTTCATGGTTAAAATTATAGTATTTGATTGTTATTTGACCAAACTGAGATTATTGTATGTTTTGAAAACAGGAGCAGCAACAGTAGAAGTCGTGTCCCTAGAAAAGTACAAAGTTAGGAACTGCTAAACAGCCCTACTTCTCCTGTGATGCTGCAGTGCTCTGCAGAAGCCCTTCTCAGTGCTGCCCCTTTCCAGACAGCAAGCAGAGGGCACACAGAGCTTCGTTGACCTTTCCAATGTCATCCCACGTACCATGGCAAAGCGTGGGATAGATCTCAAGCGTCCTTCCTCCAGCCAGGGCCCTCACTACTGGCACCCATTTTCCTGTCTGGGAAATGCTCGATCCTGTTGGCAATGTTTCATGTAGCCAGGGGATGTGTTTTGTGGTGAAGATACTTTTAGGACCAAAAGCCTGGATTTCATTATAACTCATAGTAAATAAGTAGGTACTGGACAACCATTTGTGAAGTTTATTTTTCATTGTCACAATACATTTAGAAAAAGGACTTTCTGCATGCTCTGGTTCCTGCTTTTCAACAGACTAAACCAATTGCAATTAGCAATGGATTTTAGATAAATCCAGAAATGTTTTAAGCAAGTTCCTAAATGTGATAAAAACTCCAAATATCTTTTTGAATAAGGTGCTTCAAAGGACTGTTAGGACTAAATAACCCTAGTGCATCATGTGAATAGAACCACCTTTTCTTTGCACTTTGTTTTACTTTTTTTAGTATGAGACCTCTCTGTATTTTATGAAACAAAGGGCATAACTCACCATCCTTTCTTTTCTCATCAGAATGGCAGAATTGTTGATTTTCAAGTTGTGTTGACATTTTGAGCTGTGTGAAATCCAATAAGGCTACAAGTATTTCCTAGCAAAACTATGGGCACCATCAGGGACAGGTAGACAAGTGAAGCAGGAGGTCCCACCCCAACAGGCAGGAGCTACCTGAGTTGTTAAGGGGATGAATGTAAGTGCAATTGCCAAGTTTTTACCTTTTTCTGTCAATGCCATGGAAATCGTCACAAGTTTAACAAGTGAATTTAAACATCTTGACCCCAGTAGTTGCTGTTGACTGCCTCTTCAGAGCCAGGAGCACTTTGACATCCCATTTTCTTCAAGCCGAGTCACAGGTCAAAGGGCAGTAAGACACCTTTCCCCAGCTGCCAGTTACGTGCCTCCTTGAAATAAATCAAAACTCCTGTCCCCAGAGAAGCAGGTGGGGGCTCTTTTTGTGTCTGTGTGGACAGAATGGCTTGGCTGTGCCCTTGCAGGGCTCCTGTTCATCATGAGAGATCCACGTGCTCAGGGCTCTCCTGAGCATCACTGTGCCAAGCCTGACTTCCCATGCCATGGCCCCGACCAGGGCTGAGTTTCCAGACACGTGAGACAGCCCTGAGAAATTCATACAGCTAAAACTGCTCACCAGTAAATACACCCTGTGCCTTGAGAGGCTCCTTCAGCTTGGATCAGTGTGTCTCAGGGAGGACCACAGTATCCTGGGAGGCACACGGGAGAGTAGATGGAGGTGATGAAGCCCTCCTGCACCCAACTAAGGAGGAAGGGAGCACTAACCCACTCTGAGTAACGTGTACCTCTATGTTTACCAAAGGAGAGTTATCTGCTTTTCTGTCCTCTGCTGCCCTTTTATTTAAAAGTCTGATTCCTGGGAATAAGTTTTGAAGTGAGCCTGCAGGAAGATCCTGACTGTTCATGCCAGTGTTGTATCCATACAGAGCTGAGGAGAGGATCAAGCTTTAGGCATGCAAAGCATACAGGTGATCCTCTCGCAGCTTGTAGACAGAAGTGCCCACAAAGGTTTAGTCAGGATGAGAGGAGGAACGTGTGCCCAACGCTGTGTATGTGGCTCAGCAAATCACTGTGGCCCTCAGGACTCTCTCTGCATCCACTACCCACAAAATGTCAGTGTCATCAACCCAAGAAAACATTCCCCTCCAAAAGTGTTGAGTGCTGCTGCTTCCACCTCTGAAAAATCTAGGCCATTTAGCAACAGGTTTGTGCCCTCCCATCCCAAGAGAGATGATGGTACTTCCACCCTGTTGTCCTTGTGAGCCAGAGACACTTCTGCAGAAGAAACAGGTGCTGAAAGCCTTGTTCTGATTACATCTGCTCCACTTAAGGCACAGTAACTTAACTCTAGCCAACAGTCACCCCAGTGTAAAAAAGGATCGTGGCAGATCAGAAGCTGGGTTGTAATCCTCTCATTGCCCCAAAATAAATTTTCTTCTTGGCAGGCAGAACTTAACGATAAGTGTTCAATCCTGCCTCGTATGCGGCTTAGGAGCACGAGACAGGCGGCCCTGGGAGTGCTGCTCCTCATTCCATGGCTGTCCGGGCAGGGACCATCCCCAGGGCCACACAGGGACCAGGCTGGGCTGGTGCCAGGGGCTGATGGGAAGCAGCCCCTGCAGTCAGAACTGCCAGTGGTGACATTTTAGAAGGTTTTACCTTGCAGAGGCTTCATAAATATCATCCTCAACACTGCCAGCTGAAGCTGCTGGTGGTGGCTGCGCTGAAGGGGTTGGAGCCAAGTGATTCCCCTGGAAGGGATGGCTCCATATTGGGTTTCTCCATCACTGTCACACGTATCCCTGAAAATATTTACTTACTGTTTGAAAGGACAATGGCTTTCTGAGGCCATTATTTCTTTCTCCCATCTGCTGTCATAAAGGTCTTTGTGATGGAATGATAGAGGATTCATCCACAGATAAAGACACAGCAGGAAACAATACCAAAATATAAGGGCATCTCTAGGTAGGGCAGTGTAAGATCACGGTGGTGGCCACAGTCCTTCTATATGCAAAGGCAAAAAATGCCCACTAAAAATAAATAGGTAAGATAAGCACTGATATTTGAAGGACTTGGAAACTAGATTTGATTAAAGTTGTGGGGTTTTCTTATCCCATCTCATCTTTTCCTGTATTCCTTTCTGTCTAGTTTGCACTGCAGCTTCAACACAGAGCAGTCTGTTTATCATTAGTAAGATGTAGTGTATATTAGAGCAGCAATAACAGTAAGTCATTTAGAGTGTACGTCACAGGTTACAAAGAAAATAGGGGTGCTATTTTATTATGCTGAGGCTATAAAGCTTACACTAATACAAAATATTGCTGGCAGTCACCTTGTTTTATTCTTCTTTTAACAACTTACAGTGTGTAAATATAAAAGGAAACTTTGATTTTTCCATCCCGATACACTGAAAACTCTTTCAATAAAAATGCTAGGGTGCATTTAACACTGTGACCAGAAATATTGAAATTTGACAGTTAGGAGGTTAAAGGTTTCAAATTTATACACAGAGGTGTTTTGCTCCTGTCATGGTCATAGCAGCTTGCTCAGGATAACCCCTTTTGCTTACTGAACCTTTGAAAAGCAGAGAACATTAAGCAATACATCTTGGCAGATGCCCTGGGATTTCACACTATCAGCAGAAGCCCATATGCACACAAAAAGTGAACCTCTTAGGTGAAAACTGGTCAAGCCTTTCTCTGTTTCTGCACTGTGTGCTGGCAAGCAGCTGTCCTGCACTGCTGCTGCCATCATCCTTTCTGCTAGAATTAAGGCAGTTTTGTAATTTTCAGGTATAAGGTGCTACTGGTTTTAATTTCCACATAGATCACTCAAAAATGTGTCATCAAGAGAACATGTACAGGAGCCAATACTGAGAGGTAATAGCATCAAATAAATAGATCTTTTACATTCCTGCCATGCAATACCTGCATAAAAGATAAAACAAAACAAAATGTACTTTGTGCCCCAAATGTCAAGATTATAGATATCTTCTAGTCTTTATTTTAGGGATTTCAGCCTGTGGTAAATACCTATAGGACAGTATTTGCCTCTTTACTGCCATCTGAGAGAATAAGTGCAGCTGAGAACAGGCAAAGTGCTACAGCGCTTCCAACTTTTTTATATTATATTTTTCAAGCCCTACAAAAGTAAAAAAAATACTATGTGTTGATTTACTGAGAAACCATCCCCACACAGAGCTACTGGAAACACTACAGCAAGTAAAATGATCAACTTTTCTTTCTTTGATTTTCATATCCTAGCATGTAAGAGAACCACTATGGGCATTTCTTTTGATATTCACCATAAAACTGTCCTCATAAATATTACTACAAATACGCAATGGCTTTTTGGCTGATGTTCTGAAAACGATTACAGTGAGCACACATTTTTACACGCAAGCATCTTTGCGACAATAATGTACCCCACTTACAGTGGAGCACAGCCCTGTCCCCCTGGTAGGCACAGTGGGGCTGGCAGAGGGGATGCTGCGAGGCAGGCAGCCCTGCTTGTTAAATGTGCTCCCTGCTGTCACTCCAGGAGCTCGAGGAATTTAGGACTGGGTCTAAGCTCAGGTTATAGCCCCTATTCACTTCAAACTGAGGAGCGTGTAGCCTTTGTTGGTTGCAGGACCCACACCAGCGGGAGCACCAGGCGCAGGGCAAAGCCCATCTGTTTGCTCAGGGCTTTGCCTGGGGCAGCGGTGGTGGGACGTGGGGTAGCTGGTTGGAGATCCTGCTGTGGACTGAGTGCTCTTACAGTGAAGCAACAGCAGGCAGAAGTGCAGGAGCCAGTTGCACACAGGATTTTAGCAGCTTAGTGAGTATGTGAGAGTCACTAATTTGTTCTCCGGTCCTGGAAAGGAGCACATGGCTGTGCTGAGGCTGCATAGCACTGTCCCCCTTCAGAATGTGTCAAGGCTGGGTGTATCTGAGGAGAGGGACTCTGTATTGTGCTGCATAGATATTTATTGTGCTGCAGGAGTGGAGGCTGGAAATGGTGTGGGGGAAGCATGCAGAAGGGATCATGCTGTACCCATAAGTGGTTTGGGCCTCCCAGTGTGCTGGAAAGTAAGGGGAAAGTCACTACATCTCCTGCAATTCTTCAGGGGGTCTAGCTCTGTCATGCCCCAGCAATGATGAGACTGGAGATTTGACTTCACACGTTCTTTCAGGTGTAAATACCCACCCAGGCTCAGGCACCTGGGAGTTGAGGTTTCTGTACTGTTAGGAGAAATTACATATCTGTGCGTGGCAGAGCTGCATATCCTGCAGAACTCCAGTTTTTCAGCTGATGGAGTAGCCGTTAAATTACAGAACCTGTACCAGTGGTGATAGTTGAGCTAAGCCGAGCTGTTCTCCCTGCTCACCCCAGCTCTTCCTGGCAGACAGTTCAGGGTCCTGAGTACCATAAGGTCCAGCTTAAAGCTGATTGTCAGAGCTACATGGCAGAGGGACACTCTAGGCATTGGAGAGAAAAACTGGATTAGAAAACAACTAAATCAGAACAGTCAGTTAATGCCATTGAAAACATTAAACTCCTCTTTAAGGGCTTCATTGGTCCCCAAGGCTTTCAGTGTGCCAACCAAGTATTAGAAAGAGCCTTTTGTAAGCTTCTTGCATTGGGTGAATCTCCTCTCTGCTGTCTTGAAGACACAGATCATGCAGGCCTTCAGAAATTCAAGTTAAGTGCTGTGAGGTAAATATATTCTCTAGTCTTGCTATAGTTGGTTGGTTGGTTTGTTTTCCCCACATATTTCTTTTTTGGTCTGTTTTCCTCTCTAGAGCTGAGGCTGGTCAGAAAGGAGCCAGCAGTCTTCCGAGGTCCTGGCTCACCTCTGGTACAATCATGCAAAAGAAGCAATTTTTCATTATTGATAAAATGTAATGTCATAATGTCATGGCCTTTCAGGTCATCATCTTTGTAAGTCAGCCATGACATTATCACAATTTATAATGATAACAAATGACCATAATGTTTGCATGTAATTTTCATTGGCTATTGCAGAATTCTAAAACCACTCCTTCAAAGGATGGGTTTCATTAATAAGCGAGTGCTATTACGTGGTATCAACTGCTTCTACCAGGGGCTTTTTGCTAACATGTGACCTATTTTGTCTGATAGGCAAAATTTATGTACTTAGTAGAAATTTAAGATTTGGTGGCTCTTAGTTAAATACTGATGCAAATTGAGGGAACATTCTTGCCCTTTTATGCTATCAAGGGCTTTATAATATGCCTGAATTCTAATAATTTCTAATAACAGTTTTGTAAATATGCACCCCATGAAGATTGCCAGCTGGAAGGTCTGACTTGAGTGTCAGATTCATTCTTGACTGTAGTGTTGGCCTTACTTATTTAATATTTCATGATAAACTTAAAAGATTTACAGCTTCAGGAGCTGGTGAGAATCATAGGCCATTTATTTTCATGTGATATTTAGAGGTTGGAGCTCCAGTCCCCAAACACTTTAAACATATTCTTAGCTTTAACATCTGGACTGAGAACATCGCTGGGGTGGGTTCCCTTTGCTCTGCAGGATCAGGACCTCGGAGTAAGTGCACCGAGTTCAACAGAGCTGAATCTGGAGCACTTGTAGGGAGCACTCTGTCAACCTAATCCGTAAATAAATACTCCTCTACTCCTGAAGTCCTCTGAAGCTAATGCATGAAAAGCAATGAAACGCCTGGGCACTCCAGGCCTCTTGAAAAAGCAGGGTCAGGCTCTTGTACGTATGTGTGCGCACACACATGCGTGTGTATGAAATAAATTAAAACAAACAAAAATAAATGTTTCTGAAGGAGCAGCTGTGAGTTATAGTCTAACAGACTCCATGACAGGCCACCGGGCAAAGGGACTCTCTGAGCTGCACAATTGGTCCCCCAGGGACACGTTGCCTCAGAGAGGACAAAGCAAGTGCTGGGGACTCGGCTGTGCTTTGTTTTGGCCTACGAGGCTTATCAGACCCATGTTGTGATTCATTTTTCATCTGCAGCAAGAAGCTTGCAGGAAAAATTTACCTTTTTCATTTTTCTACTTCTTTGGGACTGCTACTTTTTTCACTGGAAATTGTAAAATTATTGCCCTTATGAAAAATATTAGACTAAGTTTCATCCATTGTCAGTGTGACTCCAAGGCCACCTGGTTATTATTGCATTGTCCACTAGGCCATGCAAACATGTAATAGAAGGCTTTCTTCCCTTTAGAGGGAATTGTATACAAAATGTCTCGCTGTCTGGAGGATCACGCCTTATGTGGGATATTGCCCAATTATATTCATGGCCATTCATTTTGTAGGGCTTGAACATCACTCATATGGGGATCTCCTTGTTACTGTCTTTGAAATCTCTACCATGAAGACTGGTTTCATCAATTTTCCAAGCCTACAGGTCTCCAAGTGACCCAATAAGGTCATTCATGGCAGCTCAGTGTCCATATTGTAAATACCCTAACAGACCATAGGCAGCTGTTTTGTATGCTTAAAACAGTATCTTCATTCTCTGCAGCAAAGGGGGCTGAACTCCGCTGTAGTACACAGGCACATTTGCATCAAGATAAATTTTTTTAGGTCACTTCAGCAGAAAACTGCTTAAGCTATCGAAGTTAGTATGTTCTGTGAGCAATGAACATTAGCCAGAGTCTTGGGAGATACTGAAAGAAACCTCAGAGTCTGTGTTTAATTGTCCTTCCTGAAATACCTTTTTATGACGCATCCCCATTGCTCACTTAATTTGCTCAGTTTAACTCAGGTTTGACTTTCTTCATTTCAATGCATTGGCAGCCCAGGGGCTTGTTTGTATCAGGGAACATTTTACAAACCCTTTGTGAGATGTCTCAGGTTGATTTTAGCACAGCTCCAGCTCTTCTTCTATGGTTGATGTCCCCAAAGAACAGATGCACATAAGAATGGGAGACTTGAGTGTGTTCGATTTGTTTTCTGTTAAATTATGTTACCCCAAAACACTCTTCCCTGAATTTTAAAGCTGATGGCTACATTAGCTGTTTAATTGGTGTTTTGATTATATTTTATTTGATGACACACATGAGATGTTTCTGATATCATATGATACCATTACAATAGTCCATGTAACTATTTCATTGCTCTTTGGGACTCTTCAGCTCAGCACTGGCCACTCACTGCCCTGCTCAGATGAGTCCTCCTGCTTGACTTGATCTCAGCAGAGGCTTCTCCAGAAGGAGAGAGGAATCTACAGTAGTGCAGAAAGGCACAAAGACTCCTTTGCAGTCTCTGATCCAGCCTCCTCAAGCGGTGGTTTGCAAAGGCACTGTCACCTCTTGGGTTCATCTTGCTCTTGTTTTAGCCGGCCCGTACAGGCTTCCTCCCACCAGATGCTTGTGGTGCCTGAGCTCAGTAACAAGCTGTTCTCCAGCTGTGAGCACTGATCTGCTTTGCTGCACATTGCCAGATTGTTCCCCGCCACCTGAGAAATATCCACGGAGAGCAGGCAAAGCCTGGTTTTAGTTTGGCATAACCTGGTTCTGCTGAGCTGCTTCCTTTTGCAGTACGCAGTGACCTGGGCTGGGCTCAGGGGTGCAGGAGGATTTTACCAGTAAAGCAGGGGAGGTGGAGGTGGGCATCGCTGCCAGAGCAAAGCCAGAACCACCTGATCCTACCAAAGCACACAATCTTGTTTTTCTGAAGGCTAAGTAAGAAGGGACATAACATATAGAATTAGCACAGATTTGCTGCTTTGCCATTAAAAATGGGTTTGCTGCCAAAACAGCAGCTTTGCTGCTGGGGAATGTCTGTTTGTACTGTCAGGCCTCGGCTCAGCACAAGTGTGTGCTGGGCTAAAGCAAACGAAAGGGGAATTATGCGATATTGAATGTGGGCCTGTCTCTAAATGCATTGAAAATGTAGGTTATTGTCTTCTGGCATTTCCTAAAAAGCCTCTTGAGCTCCTGTTGGCAACCGCTGATATTGAGGGTACTTTTAGCTGTTTAAGTCTTCCTGTTCTAACAGGGGTCAAAGGGCTGTAAAGATCTTCTCAAAAGGATATAGAAGGAATCATTAAAAGGGAGGAGGAAGAAAGTGACAGAAGGTCAGCCTTTTTTTTTTTTAATGGGTGCATCCCCGAGGGGGTCAGGCACAGTTGTGCATTATACTCCAGCTCCAGTACCTGACTTTTAGAAACCTACAGCAAATCTTATTAGCACTTCCATAAGCATAAAATACAGGACAGAGCCCAATGTTCCAGGCAGAAGTGAAAGCGGAAAAAACATGAAATAAGTCAATTTAGTCTTTCAGATGAATTTAAATCAACATAGTGCAAGGATATGACCAAGATGAGGACAAATACTCAAATATGTGGAAGGTATTTTACGGTCCCTGGGAAGCGCGTGCGTGTATCTGTGTGCGTTTAATTCCCTTGTTGATCTTTCTTTCCTTAGAGACAAATTTACTGTATGCTCATTGTTATAGCATGTCATGTAGCTTTTTGTAAGGACTGGTGTAGGGCAAAAAATTTACCTTTTTATGTGACACAGCCAAACAGAATTGTGAAGGTTTTCAGTGATTTCTAGACAGCAAGCAATAAACTGCGTTTGCACCCACACACTTACTGCCTAACACCCCATCTGGTAACATTTCCACGTCTCCAGGAAAGAAATCAATAGCAATAATCTGTGAGGGCCTCATAGGGTGTATATTTTTTTATCGCACTGCTATTTGGAATTTTTTTCCTATCTGCTTACAGCACTAGATTGTTCTTTTTTTGCTAGCTAACATTGAAATCTTGGAGCCATTATTATATTTTAAAAAAAAAAACAGTAACGAACACTGGGGTCAAAATAATATATTCTAAACACTTACATTCAATAATATCATGGTGTTCAGACAGCAAAGTCCTAGTCAATGAAGGCACTGAAAAATCTCCTACAGTAGGAACCTGTGCATTTAAAATGATATGCTAGCACACATCAAAGACTAGCATCCTAAAAATTCATGATTACTTAAAGATAGTTTATATTATAAGGGAGTATACCTCCAGCTTTCATCTTGCTCCAATGCAGAGAAGAAATTGTCCTTATATTCTGAAATTTAGAACTGTGTCACTGTTGGTTTTCTGTGTAAGGAGGAAATATGATGCTTTGTTACTGGTCTTATTTATTGCAGACCTTGTCTGGAATCTAGTATTGAAGCTGTGCTTGATGAGTTGCTGCCTTGAACTTTTCCACTGATCAATGCTGGTGCTATGGCTGCATGAAAGAATAGCTTTCCTGAGGAGAAGCTATCACATGGGAAACACACTACACAGTAAGCTAAGAAATCTGCTATAATCTTGTATGCTTAGGCTTAGAAACGTGTTTCCCAAAAGAAATGGTGATAGTGAATGACCATTTAAAAACTGAGACATTACATGAGCAAGAGGTCAGGTCAAGAACAGGTCTTTTTTTTTAAAAAAAAAAAAGAGGTAGAGAGAGAAAGAAAGAAGGATTGGGGAAAAGGAAGAAAGAAAGAAAGAAAAAAGAAAGAAGCAGAAACCTTCCTTTCACTAACGTGATAAGGCACAACTGGACAAAATGCACAGCTGAAGAAGAGGACATTACAGAGCCAGGAGACAGGAATCATATTTCTTCTTCTCCCTGCAGTGACAAATAAAAGGTTGTTTTGATTTTTGCTGTACAAATAATAAGCTTTACTCAGAAACTGTAGCTGCTGAGTTGCTCTCCACAAAAATATTTTTTACTTTTTGTCCTAATGGCAATACTAGAGGAAAGAAAAGGAAGCAGTTCCATAATCAGCATGTATTTTATTTACCCACGGATTGTCCTGTGCATCTTGCAATGGGGGGTGGGATTGACACTCTGAACACAAGGAATGTCCTTTGAAAGTGGGATTTCAGCAGCATTTAGAATGGGTAAATCCATGTGTGCTGCCAAGGCTGCCAGTTATGATACTGTTTTGTTTTTGGTTTTGTTTTTTTTTTCACATAGGAGGTACACTGTGATGGACCCACTGAAATCTCTTTTTTTAAGTCACCAAATTACCACCTCATTTGGTTACCAGCAGGGCACACAGCAGGTCTCTCAATGCAATTGGCTTTATTCATGTCTCCATCTAAATAAGCCAGTGGTAACATAAAGGAGTTAACCTTTTTGAAGCAGTGTTGCAATGGAGATCCCATGAAGACCAGCTAGGTGGATCCCATGAAGGAGATCCCATGAAGACCAGCATTGGGTGCTTCTAGTTATTAGCTAACACTGAAATCTTGGAACCATTATTATATTTTATAAAAAGCAGTAACTAACACTGGGCTCAAAATAATATATTCTAAACACTCATATTCAATAGTTGTAAGCAAAGACTTTTAAATACATAGTTTCATTTTTTAACCAAACCTAAAATCTCTGGATGAGATAACCTTATTACTGCTATAAATGACTCCTCTTACCTCATTTTTGCCCCTACAATTCACTTCTTGTCTGTCTTCATTTGCACTCTGAAATGTTGAGAAAGCAAATCACAAACCTGACTAAATAATAACGTGTAAATAAGTATCTAGCAGATACTTACTTTGGTGAAAAGGATAAATGAGGCTGAGAGTCCTGACCAGCCCATGAATATTGCAAAAAAAAAGTCATTGCTGGATTTTTTTTTAAAATCTTTCTGTTGATGTTTCTGCTATTTGTGCAGGTGGAATGAGAAAAATAGCGTTCTACTAATTCACATTGTTGCAGTAAAAATAAATCCATGGTGAGATGGGTATTCAGGTGCCGAGGGAAGAAGGGCTTTGTAAATACCTCAGTTAGTGGTTTTTTACCTGGGGTCCATGGACTGTGAATGAGAGTACTATAAAAGATAACCCAGGATAGCAAGTCCCTTGTCAGTTGGCTTAAATTCTCAGTATAAGGGTCCCTACCTCCAGCAGAAGATTTTAGGCGCATAAACATCAGAGAGATTGAGAATCACTAACATACACAGGCAGTCAGACCCTTGCAGGCACTGAGAATATTATATTCAGTCAGTATTACCTCTGTCCATTCTTCTAATACCGTTGAATTTCATTTGGTAGTCTAAATTAAAACAGGAGTAAAAATTTAGTATTTTCAATAAAGTTATATTTGAGCTCAGTCTTTGATGATAAATAAGCCATTCACTTACGTACATCTGCCAGAGCATTCATAGGAAGCATTGGGCTTAAATGAGTTGTGACCTTATGAGACAGTCTACTGTTTGGAGACTATATAGGTGACTGCTGGGTTTTGAGTCTTGACCTTTCTGTTTATATTCATCATGAATGATGCGGATACTTTTATTCTTTCTGGAAAAAAGCTGTCAATCTCCACACTAATTTTAATGCTGGTGCAATGCAGAACAGTGGTGGATCTTGGCAATAACAATCACCGACTGACTAAAATTAACTAATTCAGACTGCTATGCTAAATTGAGTATGAGCGGGTTTGTTTCAGGCTCGGCATGGAAGCACAGGTGCAGTCGATAAATAGGGACACATACGGTGCCGAAATACTCTCTCTCTCGTTGTGACCTCCCAGCAAAAAAGCTCTGACAAATCACTTGTGACTTTCCAGAGCTTGTCGAGCTGCTGTTCAGTTGATCCGTATTTCTCTAGACTGGAAGTGACAGGAGGAGGCACTGATACTTGTAAGTTTGAAAAAGACTTCAATTCCTATCCCAAAATCATGATACCTTCCAAGGTCTGGACATGTAAACAGCTCCTGACCCCTCGGCTGAGGCCAAGGCTTGTTGGTCTCTGTCCTTCATCACATCTCCTTCCTTACTTCTGCCACAAAAGTTTGCTGTTGTTCAGGGACCATCTCAGCAGACCTTACACCATCTGCCCCGTGAGCTGGGGAGACCCCTCTTTCCCCCTCTGCCCACCCCAGGGATGCTCAGGTGATCTCCTTGAAGTGCAGCCTCTGGCAGATTAGCATCCTGATATTGTTTCTGCCCCCAAAGCTGCTGAGATAGAGCACTGCTGGGAGGTCCCAGCAATCAAATCCCAGCAAATCACCCAAATAGCAATGCAGAATACAACCTAAAATTATGATGACCACATTCCAGGCATAGGATGCTGAGGTACCTATGGGGCTCCAGAGCAGCCACTCTCTGCCTTGCTGGAACAGCAGCACAGAAAGAATTTTATTATGGTAAACTCCAAAAATAATGTTCTTTTATAATTTTAACCCACTCTATTTCTGAATAGGAAAAGAAACTTCTATTAGAGCTTTGATACTCTGAGCAGAATCGTTTTGTGCAGACACCTGATTCTGGGTGGCAGTGCTGTCCTGACCCCTCATTTCCCTATGGCCATGGGCTGGCACCACCTGCTCTTCCCCAAAATCCCTTCTGGCTTTTGCCACCCCTCCTGCATTCTCACACTCTTTCTCATTCTCACCAAGTGTTTTCCTCACAAATTATATCTTCTTGTATAACTTCTCTATCAGAAAAGCTTCAGCTGTAGAAGCAATTATCTGAAGAAATGAGAGGGGGAAAAAAAAGGGGGTTTCCTTGTCTGCCAAATTTCCAGGAGCCAGGGCAGTCCTAGCAAGAATACACAAAGGCATTTTTCAAGCAAATATTACAGAGCTCTTTCAGTAAAGGCATATTGGCTTAAAAGAGCTCCCTCCAACCCTACTGATACCTGAGCTTCTTTCACCCAGAATTGCTGAAATCAATGCAGGTTGTATCGCTCCTTTCTCCCATGCCAGCCCAACATAGCTTTTATTACCTTCTTTACCCAGCCAAAGTCTCTGTGATCCCAGCCAGTGCCCAGCTGCTCGCTGCTGGCAGCGTTTTCCTCTCGTGCCCTGTACAGAGCATTGTGCACAAGCAGCTGCTGACACAGGGTGTGAAAAATACCACCGTGAGGAAGCTTCAGAAGGACTTCTCTTTCTTGTTTCTGCCAATTTCTCTGTCCTTGTTTGCTTTCCAGTGGAAAGGGGTAAATTAAATTATAGTAAAATGTCTTCCTAAATATGCTTTCTCACTCCTCCTTCATGTATACAAGCGCTGCAGACACAGCGAGAGATTATGTATCCCAAAGGAATTTGGTGCAATATTTTGTAATTCTGATTGAAATGTGTTCTGTCTGGTCCCCATAGTTTAATTTAGAACAATTAAGGTTCAGAGTACATGAGCTTGCAAAGCACATTACAAACAATGGCTGCAGAATAAACTGCAAATCAATCCACACTAAATCACCCTGAAAATCCCTGCGAACACAACAAAGAGATCTAGATTCACAGTCCTTTAATACAATCTCCTCTGTCTTTGTAGCCATAAGTAGTTCAGCTTCTTCCCTTATGGAAAACTGTCATCAAATTATTTCAGGTTTGGAGTTTTTTTGTTTGTTTGTTACTGAAAATAAAACAATGAAGAGTCATCCTATATGTGTTTATGCAAGCATGTCAAATCAAACCGCAAGAGAGACGCCGCTGCTGTGCTCCATTCTCTGCTCTACCTTGCAATGCTTATTTCTAATGATTGCCTTGCTGCTTTTACGCAGGATATAGATGAGCAGCGGGTACTAATATAATTAAACCTGATAAGAGGGTGTCCTGAATATCATGCACATGCGTGCACAGCCTGTATAATAGGGCTAGTACATGTCCCACATCAACTTTCTATGATTTTTACATTACCTTTATTGCACTGGCTGACACCCGTGTTCCTGCTTTTATATCACAGTAGCTTTTCATTAGGACTGTACCTAAAACATTATTTTAACTGGGGTGAAGTCAGGCTAAGAAAAAAAGTAAAGATCCTCTGATTTCTGCAAAACTAAGATTTTGTTTCCTCTGTGTGCACCCTGAAATCTTGGAAGCAGCAGACAACACATGATGTTTTTCAGCAAATAGTCTTGCACAGGATATTCCCGTATTCAGAAGAGTGGGCACACGTGTAGATTGTTTTGCAATTATATGTGGCTGTTGGGAGAAAACTGCATTTTGTTTTGATTTTGACCATGAAAAGAGTGGATGCCTCGGTCCGGTAAGGGTTCTGCACAGTCTCCTTTTCAAACCCCAAACAATAACCTATTCCTCACAATCAAAGTTCAGTGAAGGGAAATGGCTTCCAGGAGAGCAGAGTAGCCTGGCCAGCCCCAGAGCAATCGCACTACGTGACAGAAGGCAAAGCAGGAGCTATCAGAATAATTGCCTCTGGAAATGACCACAGGGGAGGGCCTGATCCAAAACCCCCACTGGTCAATAAGAGGCTACTACTGACGTGGGCTCACATCATCAGTTGTTATATTGGAAAGATTTTTTTTCCAGGGCAGTGGTTCTGATTTGAATGTTCTTTGCACAGAGCAACAAATACAGATACCCAGCCACCAGATGAGGCAGGGGCTCATTTAGGGTGGTGATGAGGCTGGCACCGGCTGATATGTTCATCAGCACTTCCTAGGGCTCACACCATCTCTGCATAACCCCAAAGGTCTCTCTATACTTACCTTATTCTATGTTACTGATATATAAAGAAGGTAGTAAGACAAAATGGTGTTGACATTTTTCCACATCACCACTTTGCTGCATCCTGCAGCATTTTGTGCAGTGCACTGTCTGTCCTCCTGGCACCAGACAGTGTCCCCTCAGTGTGGGCAGGGACAGGCAGCCTCCTGTGCCACCCTCGTAGAGCGGCACGAAACCCCATGGCATTGAGGCTCCATCCCCACAGAGCAGATGCAGGTTTGTGGGTGTTTGTGCTCCACGCAGCGCTGTCATGCCAGGCCTGTCAGGTGTCTCCCGTGACAGCCCCCACTGCAGCACCCTGAGCAGAGTGCAGCCCTGAGCCCCAAAACGCCCTCAGCACACATCAGTCACATCCCCATTGTGTGCAGCACATTACAGGTTTTACAGTTTCCAGTGAGGGCGATGTACAGCCTGACTGAGGCCAATCAATACGCTCCAGAACCATTATCCTATAAAATGCCCACTTATTTAAAAAGGGGGTGGGAGTACAGACCTTCAGTTCTGATCCAGCTCTGTTAAAGTCAACGGCCAAAATCCCATTGATTTTCAGAGGCAAAGAGTTGGCATGTGCTTTAAAATACTCACAAGCCAGGAATAACAGCGACAAGCAGATATAGCATCTTGAATTCATATACTATGATCTGCATGATACTTCTGCAATTAAAAATAAATAATCCACTGTTTAGGAGAAAATAAAGGTACATAAGCAATTGTGCTTTGCAGAGTCCTTCAAAGCACAGGCAGTGGTTATAAGGGCAAGGCATAAAACCTGGGAGGTGTTCTATTTGCATGTTCTCACACTGGTTTTTGAACCACTTTTTCCCTTCTCCTAGCTAGCGTTCTGCTCAGCCTCACTGTTGTGCTCGTTAGTCTGGTTAAGCTGCACTGCAGGATTCAACTTGTTATTTTAAGTATAATAATTTAATTAATCTGGTATTCCGTAATTATTTCTTTTTGGGAGATAAAGATATTTAATCTGCGTACAACAGCATTTGCTCCTTAACCTGGGAGCCCTGGATTTTAAGCAGAGCCAAACAGATAATTTTCAGAGGGGTATTAGCGCAGCACTTCTATCTGCAGTGGTGTCTGTGTCATGCCCCTAATCCTGCTCCGCTACTGTGCAGAAACAACAGGGAGTGCCGAACTTGCAAAGACCTTTAGGAATTAGGTAACTTCCTCCAGGGTATGAAGTTCTTCTGTCAAAGGTTCCCAGCATCTGTGGGGTTAGTGCTGATTTGTGAGGATTGCATTAACTGATTCTCACTGTCACGGTGCCACTGGTGAAAAGGGAGATGATAAAAGACTTCTCCGATGAAAAAGTGCTGCCATTTTCATTTCAAACAAGGCACTGCTGTGGTTGTTTTGGTTTAATGTTCACTGGTACAGTATGGATGAAAAGGAAGCATAAGCATTTTGTTTTGTAGCTATAGAGGTAATGGTTGGTAGCTCCTGGCAAGCCTGTCCTTGGATTTTGGATCATGGGGACAGCTCGAGGGGGGAGTGTCCCTTCGGGGAGCCTCCCCACATCTGTGTAGGTCACATAAGGTGGGGTGCCGGGCACTTCCTTGTTGCTGCTCACCTGCAGTGGTTATAGGGACAAACTCCAGACAGGGGAAAAAAATCACTCTCTTTCTCTGGAAAAATTTCTAAACGTTCTTTTCAGCTTGGAACAATGGGCCCCTTCCTGGAGCCACTCGGAGCTGGCCACACCATGCACACACACCTGAGCCTGGGTTCATGTTCTGCTTTCCACATATCTCTGTGTTTTGACTCATTCAGTAACACTTTGCTATTTCTCCTGTAAATGCAGCAGTCCTACAGCTTCATGGGGCTCCAATACAGGGGAACCATTTTTATCTTAACAGCCAGTGACCCGGGAGGTTTATATATATGGGAGGACACTAACCTTTGGTCTAAATGTTTCATCCTTGTTCTCAGCTCAGAGAGGGATTTTTATTTTCCTCTAAACATCTGTGAAATACTTCTTGCCATTTTAGAGTCCTTCACATATGGGACTTGAAAAGACACTTCCTTCTCTGTCAGTAGTATTTCAGATGCTTTTATACAAGGAGTAACATCAGATGACTATTTGCTTGTGTCTTTTTTAATTACATCAGTCTCTGAATGAAGTGCATGGCCAGCGGGGCCCGTCCTGCCTGCTAGGTGAGTGCCTTACTCTCACAGAGAGATGGTCAGGCTCATGGCTGCTCTCACTGCCTCCAGGGACCTTTCCAAATTGCATTTCTCAACAGGAGGGGTGAAGAGCAATTTCTCTCCTGGTCTCCTCACAAGCTTTTGCCGTAGAAGAGTACAGTTCAGTAGCCACAACACCCTGTACACAAACCTCTCAGGCAGAAGAGGAGAAACCCGTGTCTCCCTCTGCCTTAACCATAGGGTTTCTCTGGGGAAAAAAAAGAAAATGAGAACAACAGCACCTCTTCACCCAGCTGTGTGAAAAGGAGAGACCAGGCAGCACAGAAAAGGCTGAGGGATATGAAGAAAAGCATAGCAGATGGAAGATCATCCCTTTCTTGGACCTCAAGAGGCATCAACCCACTGAGCCTGGTTGTGCTGAAGGATCTTCTGGCAGCATGGACCTGTGCACACTTGAACTTTCAGCTTTGAAAATGATGTTTAAGTACCTCAGAAATCAAAATATAGCCAGGTGGTATTTCTGAGGATGGTATTTCTGAAATCAGGAACCTGAATTTCACCTAAACCTCTTTTTGGATCAAGCCTTTGACAGTTTCTACAAAACATTGTAAAAATCAATTCTTTATGATTTGACTGTTTCCATGCTATTTGAGAACACTGTTGTGTAGGAAGGGACATAAGTACATGTTTAAAACTTAAGCAAATGCACGGGTGCTCCTTTGAACCTGGGGGCCCATGAGTATGTCTTGAAAATTCCCCTGGCTTGACCTATGCCAGCAGGAACAGAAGGAGGGTCATCTCTTATGCTGTATTCTCTCTATTCATTTTGAGTGTTGTTCTCCTACTCCTTTGAGGTTGCACTGTGTCCAATCAACTAGAAAATTTCCAAGCCATTAGTGTATCCTAAATAAGAAAGCCATGTCTACACATTGCCAAGGAGCAGGAGGAGAGGGCACAGTGGCAACATATCAGGGTTCCAGCCAGTGGCCAAGAGAAACCTTGGCCACCACCATGCCCTTGCCAGGAGTGATGGGTACTCCTTGAGGCTGGAGGGTCCCTCCATGCCACATCCCAGGGTGGCAGGGCTGGCAGCTGCCTGGGCTGACGCCGGGTAGAATACTAATTTCATGAGGGATTTATTGGAAACAAGACTTCAGATTGAATTATGGTGTAATTATGAACTGTTTTTGTGTGTGCTACAGGACTGGGCAGCTTGCCACTGGGCACAATCCACTGTGCATCAAGCAACCGCAGGAGAACCTGACAGTGCTGCCAGCCCTCCCCTCTCCCTCAATTAAACACTCCTGACTGCAAGTTACACGAATTAAACTGTTTTATCCTCATTTACAATATCATAAGTGAAGAGCGACAGGCTGAAACCATCAAACACCCTCAGCTTTCAGCAGCCTTATTCCCGCAATGACCATATGCTTGCGCACAGTTGTCTTTCTCAGCTGATCTGATACAGAATTAATTGACACTCAGATTTTAGCTTTAACATACCAGCTGTTAGCTTTAAAACAACAATCAGGGTTGCTCTTTAATCTGAAAATGTACTAGCTACCTTAACGGTCTAATTTTTTTTGACAGCTATGAGTGATTTCTTATGCTTACATGATCCAGGCATAATTTTAGATGAAATTGAAATGCTGTTAAATGTACTGCTTAAAAAAACAAACACATCCCACTCTTTTTCTTTTTGGCTAGATGATGTTTGGCAGTTGGTAGAGAGACAGACGTGGGGCTGGGAGATAAAGGATGCATTGCTGTGACGGTGGTGCAAGGCAAAGACCGGATTTCCAGCTGGGGAAACCCCGCCGTGTCCCACGCCAGTCCTGGCCCCTGCCAACCTGCACCCTGACTCTGATGTTTCTATGAATATCTGGGAAACCTCCTTGGACAACTTCTCAGCTGGTATAATGCAGCATGAGTGATTTACCCCAGCTGGAAGAATGGGTTTGAATTTGGCAAATATATTTAACAATGAATGACTGCTCTTAAAAAGCAACTGTGTCACAGGATAAACTAAGCTGTGAAGGCATAAATTGGACAGTGAATGTGGTTCTCACAGTACTTGGACATCTCACCTTGGCATCCGGTTTCTAAATTTGGGCACCTAAGTCTGAACACATTTAAAAATATGATATTTTTTCTGTTCTTTTTTTTTTTGCTGGTCTTTCATTCTACTTAGAATTATATTTTTCCTTGAGTTCTAATAAAATGAGTTAAATAATTAATGCCACAATCCAATAACTGATTATAGAATTTTTTTCAAAATTACATGTAGCACTGTTCACATACTAAATCTTTTTGATAAATGATTTTTAAAGAAGGCTTGCTACCTCCATAATATAAAAAAAAGTAGAGAGATGTAAGGTACTGGCATATAATTCTAAATACCTTTTATGACCAGTAATTTATTTAATAAGCTTGATTCTTGATGTGTACATAGGAAATACTAACATAGAAGAAATATTCTAAAGAAACTGCAGATAGAAGCCTCTTCTTCCATACCCCCCTGAAATCTAGTTTATTTCCATAGGTGAATTGCTGCTGTGAAGCCACTGCAATTTGACTTTGTACAAAAAGGGTCATTGAACAGAAGGTCAGGCAGCTGGCCATTTCCATTTCAAAGATGCTATCAAAAGGGCAAGAGGCAGTTCATCCAGCAGCCCTTTAGCAAACAAGATTTTCTCCTTTCTCATTTATGATATTTTTTTATGCTAAAATAGTTTGTAGGCTACTGAGGGAAGGGCCTTGATTCATTTTCTTCAGAAAGAAAGTAGACTAAGTGGAGCTTCGAAAGGACTTTGGTTCAAGAAATCAGAGGAGCTTTTGAGTAATGAGGAGCCATTTGGTGTCCACTTATCAAGAGCCTGGCAGTAAGGCAATAAATCATTACTGGGGACTCTCTGCTTCAGCTGAAGACAATTAGAAAAGGTAGCTCTTTTATTACAAATTATGGCTTATCGCCTCCTCAATGGCAGGCCTCAGCTTTACGAATACTTGAGCTTATTAATCAAGATAAACCAAACAAGTTCAGAAAAGTTTGGGGATCCTGCATGCCAACACGCTGTCACGAAGCAAAGTCCACCACGAGGTTTGTAGTGCTGCCTGACAGCCAGAGGCACAATCCATCCCCCCTGCCAGTTGCTGACAGCTCAAATGATACTGGTTCTTCTGGGATTAGAGAACAGCCTCTCACCAATGAGGAGCTAAAATTCACCCATTACAGCGATTAAAAATAGGCTGTTCCTCCTCCAGTGTCCAGTGCCCTTGCATAGTGGGACAGACAGAGCAAGAGGTTCAACCTGGCCCAGGCTGGGGACTCTTGTGAAAACGCCCCTGCTTAGTTGGTCACTTAAAGAAAAAGAAGTGTGTCTTGCTCTAGGGGAAAAAAATGCTTAAAACAATTTAGGTGCCATATTTTACTCCACACACCATTCTGCTTGTCATCTCAGAGTGCTTTTGCACTGCAGCTTCATGGATTTTGTTTCACAAATACCAGGGGAAGAAGGCTATCTCAGCAGCGTGCTTTGGATCTGAATCAGCAGACTGCTTGTGGGCAGGGGCTGTGAGTCCCCAGCTCTACCACACAGCCCTTGGGAGGAGCAAAATGCAAATATGGAAATTTCTGAAAAGCAAAATAACCAACCTTTCTGTACAAATCAATGTGAAAATTTTGAACTTTGGTAATTCTTTATTTATTGAGGGATAAAACAAAGGATGATTTATGGGGCGAATTTTGAAAGTGGGTCCCCACTACAAACAGACTCCTGACCTGTGCTTGGGCTTGTACATGCAAAACAACTGATAAGAGCCCGAAACGAGTAAATCTTTGGTCATCCTCCCAGCTAGTGAATCTTTGGTCATCCTCCCAGC
>JAWWLV010000018.1:12761341-12789568 GCA_035041135.1 Platyrinchus mystaceus | reverse complement strand
ACCTCGGCGCTGAGAGCGCAACATCTTAACAAAAGCTACACTACTTGAGAACAGAAAAGGTTTTATGGGAAAGGTACCCAAACCCAAAACATTTCAAAATGTGTTATGTAGAACAGTTTCCTTCATCAACAGAATAGGTTGGGCAAAAAAGGACAATTGTGTCTTCTAGAAAGACTTAAAGTGATTGGTATCCAATTGTATTCCTTTGAAAATGTCCAGTGTGAAGGCAGATGTACCCAGATATCTTGTCTGGGAGTCTCTGCCGGGCTCACAGAGCTGGGGTTGGCTCTGGTGCCCCCAAAGATGGAGATGAGAAAATACAGCTCCCGCTGCAGTGAGATTGTTTAATACGTACTCTCTATCATTCGCCAGTGTAAGTTTAAGCAGCACATAAGCCACTTTGACATAGCAATATATCATTCAAAAACAAAACCTGTGCACTCTGCACTGGGCAGGGGTGGATAGATAGCTCATCAGAGGGAGAGAGAGTCTTTCATCAGCTGCCTTTCACCGGGTGATGACAATAATCATTTCAACACAGAGTACACAACGTAGAGTGATGAAGGCAGCAGAACACATCTGGCCTGATCTCTTTAATACCGAATATTTTAAAAACCTGAGAACATTTGTTGGGGCGGTTCAACACAATGCCTGAGCCATAGGAGGAAAAGTTACATTTATTAAAAGAAGAGCCAGGAAAAAGGAAGACAAACTGCCTGTGACAGAAAAGCACGGCTTGTGCTGCATCCAGCTCTGACTGTGCTAGTAACTTCACACTGGGGATGTCAGAAGGTCAGAAAAAATTTTACAGCTTTAAGCATCTGATCCAAAACTGACCAAAGTCATTTCATTGCAGTCCCATGTATTTCAATAAGCTTTGGCTGGGTATGCTGTAGTTACATCAACCGAGCGCTGTTCTACACAACAATATGCAGTCCTGAGATTGTGCTTGTCCTCAGGGTATAAAAAAATGCTGTATAAAAGTGGTCAGCATCATTCCCATGGGTTCCCAAGCAGGAAATGGATGCAGAGCAGTGAACTTGCTTAACCAAGGCCACCCAGCAGATTCAGGGCAAAGTCTCATCTGGAAACAGAAAAGATCCGAGCCCTTAGGTAGCGTTCAAGGACATTTGGGTTGGTTCCAGCCACAAAACAAGCTGCCAGGTCGGGGGGGGCTTTGCCAAGTGCTGTGTTATTTGCTGACAGCTCACAGGTGCCATACATGTGTAACCCCATGTGAGAACTGCACA
This sequence comes from Platyrinchus mystaceus, assembly GCA_035041135.1. NCBI lineage: Eukaryota > Metazoa > Chordata > Aves > Passeriformes > Tyrannidae > Platyrinchus > Platyrinchus mystaceus. The sequence goes on along the minus strand of JAWWLV010000018.1, from coordinate 12,788,318 downwards.
TGGATACCTCCCAGCCACAGTCTTGAATGATATTTTTGGTCTAGAGCTCAGGAATCCCTCTATGCTTGACCCCTCCATTCAAACAGCACACATGAGAAGGAAAAGACATCCTTCATCTTCTGTGCTAGCCCATAGAGGACTAGGAGTATGGGCATAGGGGCATGTGTTTTCTCTGCCATTCAGGGCCAGTGATATGTAGGAAAAAACAGCCTGTCAAGAGCAGGGGACAGCTTCCTGAGTGGGCACACACACACAGCTCCAGTGACATAATTTTTCTTTCATGTGAGGTACAAAGAAGCCTGTTTGTGTTCAAGTTAAGTGGTAATGGGCATCATTCAGATTCTTGATGATTTTCCCCCAAGTAGGAAAATGTCAGAAACTCTTGAGATAAAGCCCTAAAATAGAGCAGAATTATGTCTTTGAGTTTCTCCAAGGATTTCTTTACAGTGTTATCTACATACAAACCTGTTCTCAGCAGCAGGAGTTTTTCTTGTTCTGTATTTGACACTGAGATTTTAATAGAAGTCCTCTGTTAAAAAATCCCCCAAAAGCACAGCTAAAAATGGAATAAAAATTAATTAGTATATTAAGAAGATGGTCAAGGAAAAAAAAAATGCAGACATGGAGAAGGGCATAATAAACAAGACAATATGAAGAAACAAAGCTAATTGCCAGCCTGGGAGAGCCATGCAACACATTCCTAGTAAGCTGTCTGTCTTAAACCCTCTGGATCAAAAAGTGATTAATCCTACAGACAAATGTAGCCTTGATGGTAGAGATACTCAAAATCCCCTAAACAGAGCGATGAAGTGTTATACTTACCATTCTGAAGGCCTCAATTAAAGGGTCTTTAACTTCAGCCTTTCCCATTATGTTCCCTGATGTATCAGGAAGCCCGTTCCTCATGGCAATCTACTCCAAGCCTCAAAAAAACACTCTTGGCAAAGCCTGATGCCAAGGCTTTCTGGAAAATATATTTTTTTTTAATTAAAGCAGTTTTTCTGCTTAAAAAACACAGAGAGCTTTTTGACTGTCCCTGCTGGATTTTTTTATTCAGCACATCCCTATCTGGTTTATTACACATTAAGTGAGGCCTTTTAGGCTCATCACTGCATCACTGGCACAATGCACTAAAAGGTTTTAGAAAACACATCACACTAAAAGTATGGGTGCTGGAAAGTGCTCTAGGCACTATTTGGCAAAACAAGGGACTGAAAGTCGTTATCAAAACCAGACATTAGTTAAACAGGTTCTTGCCTTGCCAAATCCCACTGTGATCTTCTGGTGGTACCTGCCAAGGAAGGTGTTTGCTGGTGACTCCAGGCTCTCGCAGTTATTCTCAGTGTTAAAGAAATGCTCTAAACAAACTTGCTAATACAGAGAGTGAAAACATAGAGGAAAGCCTAAATGAGCACCCTCATTGACCGAAAAATTAGGATGTGGGTTATGTGGCCGTGCTGGGGCCACTCAGAAATTTGAGGCTTATATGTCCAATTTAGGGGACTTGAGCAAACAGCCACAAAAATGGGGAGACTCAGCCTCATGTATTTGATGCCAGTGTGGAATATAATTAGTGTAAAACAAATGAATCATTCAAATGTTTTGCTCCATTTGCCAACCAAGAACAGAATTCTGATGCTTATAAATAAGATCCTTGCCATGCATAATGCGAGACCCCGAACTTCCCTGCAGCACTGTGCTATTTTACATCCCAAACACTGCTCATCTACTGAACCAACCGGAAAAGACAGTGGTTCCCAGGGGAGGAGGGCAGTGAGTGAATACCTTCCTGACCCCTACAGTTGCTCATTTTATGCCGTGAAACATGAAATTTGATTACTCTTATCATTAGCTTAGCTCACATAGCTACAAATGTTATTAGTAGCCATAAAATTATTGAGGCCCTTTTAAAATCCATTTTTAAAGAGTGTGTGACATGTATTAGCAGATCTGAAACCCTGATTTCAAATACCCTCACTCGAACATCAGAAACAAAATGTCGAGCTAAGCAACAGTGACAGGGCTTGAGACGCGCTAATGAAGAGTGGTGCCATTGCCTAAGAGAAACATTACACATTATTAACACATTAGCCTGCTAAGGCACTGTGCCAGCTGTAATAAGCAACCAATTTGGCATGCTAACTTAGATACACAGGACCATTCAGAAAATCTTCATTATTTTTTTTTTTCCTCCTGGGTGACAAACACGTGGAACAACCTGTTCCCACCTCGCTGATGCCCAGAAAATCACTGCTTAGCTGGGCCCCAATTCCTGTGCATGGTTGGTCACTGCACTATTAATGCTTTGACACCAATCCTTCTGATGCAAGGTACAGTTCACAAATTGGCTACATATATTATCCGTGCATGGGAGTGTGGGAGGGATAAATCATATTCATTATTCACATTCATGAAATTCCAAACACATGGGAAGTACTGATGGTGTCCTTGGGGAAAAAGAAACAGCTTGTCAGAGATATCCAAGTAAAAGGGGTGCAAAATCAATTATGAAAGGAGGTGTTTCCTGCTCTAACAAGCTAATTACTGTACATCAAGTCACAAAGGGAAAAGTGATGCTTTTTATTTTTTTAATGGAGGTGCTGTCAGATTAAATCAACTTGGAAGGACGACTGGGTTTAATGTATTCCCTCAGCTGATGCTCTCTTTAACACATTTACATATGCAAACATGTTAATATTCTGTCAGGATCCATGACATAGGACTGACAGGGCAGAACCTAACAAAACAGTTATGTGACCCTGCTCCTGCAGCTTATTTATGTCATTTACATACGCTGGTAACTCCAGCTCAGACTGAGAGTGATTGGCTTGGGAGTCACCACTGTGAAAGCAGGAGCATCTCAACAGGGAAATGACACATCCCTGCTGCTGGAAGGTCCATTTTAGGAGACAAACTGAACGTATAAATTGCTAATGAACTATGTCTTCCTGTCCAGCATAGCCAGCAAAACTGCAGATGGCTGATTCCCCCTGGGATAAGAAATAGGTGAAGCTGGGGTATTTGTTAGATGGCTTCTAGGTTATCTGCCAGGAGCAAAGAGCCACGTCATGCTGCCTTTTCCATGAATAAGAGCAAGGGGTATTTGCTGCCCACCCCTCCCAGCCCCTTGGCCAGCCCGCACCCATCGGGTCTCACTGGCTTTCCTCGAGGCTCCTGCCCCAGTGCTTGTCCAGGAGAGTGCAGTGCTTCTCTGCATCCCTGACTCCATTTCTCCATCCTTCTCTGCATTTCCTTACAGACTCACAAGCCTCCAAAAGCTCACAGTCAGCAAAAGCTCCCTGTGCACACAGGCCTTCACGTTGGGCAGTGATGCTCACCTGTGTTAGGGGTCGAGGCACTAATGTTTCCATTCACTGCTCTCCAAAAGATTAATTGTTTTCATGCAACCATCTGCACTGGAGGCCAAAGGTTACACTCTGCCCACAACAATAGTGTGTACGAGCAAATACCCAGAGAGCAGTGTACAGGCTTGCAGCTCTCAGCATCCAGCTGCTTCCCCAGCATCAGGGCCAGGTGGCAGGGAGGGTCTGCATTGCCTCATGTGCCCAAGATCCCTTGCTGCCAGGTGCCAGCCAGCTCCCTGCCTCTGCCAGCAAGCAGTGGCCTCAGCACAGTGCTGGGGCTGCAGGGGCTGCTGGATCAACAAAAAGTCGAGTCGCCCCACATGCCTACAGGATAGACAACCAAACCCAGCTTTGAGTCTCACTATCTCATCAGAGGGGGCTTGGCAAGAAAGCAGCTTCAGTGCTTTGACTGCCCCAAAGCTGGCAGCCAACCCCCAGCGGACAAAGAGCTTCCCAGGGAACTGCACAGGCTGTGCTCCGTGCCTGCTGCAGCTCCGCTGGCCGGCATTTGCAGGCTCCAGCAGGATGGCTGCACCCAGCTGTGTCAATCTGTTTCCACCTCTGAGCTGACTAGAGCTAAAAGACAGATGACCTGTTATACATTTTCTTACCTTTAACTATTCCCACATGATCAGAGCGTCTCTGGGATATAGATAATAGGTCCACTCTTGAAGTCTTTATCAGGGCCACGTTGTCACTGGTCACTGCAACACCAGGTGTACAGGGGAAGATTAGAAGGAGCAGTCAGATTTTCATTTGTGCAAAGCAAAAGCAGGAGAAATTTCTATACTTAGAGGTGGTAACAAGCTTCTCCCCATTGTATTCAATGGGCAAAGGATTCTTTTAAAAGAGCTGGAGCATCTCCCACTGCACACCACCCACCTGCAGAGCCAGCCAGGAGAGAAGGCTGCATTTTCTAGAAGGTGTTTCAGCTTGGACATTCACACATTGCTCCTTCAAAAGAGGAATGTAATCAAACTCTTTCCTCAAGAAAAACTGTCAGCATAGCTCCACCTAAATGCAAAGAGAGTGAGGTCAAAACCTACTCCAAGATGAGTCAAACATCTGTTTATTGGCCTATTGTCTTCTCTCGTACTGAGTAAGCATGGGCAGTGGTAGGGAAACCACATCATTCATAAAGTGGATTGATATCCTTGAAGCTGTTCAGCTCCTTCTTGAGGAAAATGCACAACCTGTGTCTTACACTCAGATGGATTCACTCACTTGTGGAATTTATCCCTTGATACCATTGTCTGACACAGGCTTTCCTTCACACACACATCTGCAGACAGCAATTTCCTATTACAGATGCTGCCCATCACCTCCATGTTCCTTTCTTCCACCCACAAGGAATTCAGATGTAGGCACTTCAGAGCAAACTTGGAAAGCCAAGAGAAGTCTGGCCTCAACTTGCTTGTGATTTAGCACAGACCCAGAAGGGCTTCATGGAGAGGACAGAATCTAGCCAGCAATCCTGGCCAGCATTCTGTGACCCGGGCCAAACACTGCACGACAGACCTCTTTTCTCCGGACTCCATTTTCCTGGTGCTCCCAGGCAGCGCTTGCACAAACAGGAATGGTAACGACGTTAATGAGGAAAGGAAGGTGGGAGTGGCTGAAACCTCAAAAAATTCACCCCAGAGCAGCATGAATGCTTCCAGTGAGATGGGAGCTGACCGTGTCAGATGCACAAAGCAAGGGCAAAGCAGAAAATGGAGAATGGAGTGTGAGCTGCAGGGTGTTTCAAACCCTGCCTTTCCAGGCAAGGTCCCCTTGCTCCTCCACGGCTGGACTAGATGACTTGGGCCTCTGCAAGCTCTCTAAAGAGCCTGCCTTGGCCACACTAGCTAAGATGCACTCTCCAGTGAAGTCTGTCTCCTCAATAAAGGAGAAAATGGAGAAGATGGAGACATCTGCTGGGAAGCTGTCAGGTTTATTAGATACATGCGGGTTTGGGGACAGAGCACCTAGAGGATCTCAAGGAATCTGAGCTCAAAGAAATAAAGGCAACTTCAAAAGGCACAACCAGACCAGAGGAATCACTTAACAACAATAATTTTTTGCTGGAAATACAATTGAAAACACCTGAGAATCAAATCGGGATTCGGCCTATCCCCCTGCCTGGAATTGCAGCTGCTATTGATTCTGGGCGCTAGATCTTAGGAAAGCTCTTCTGTAAACTCCTGACACTGGCCATTACAAGCGATCCCAGATGTGGAAGGATTTATGGGATCCCCACACCTTAAAATATGCACAGATTAAAGACCGTGCTAGTTCTAAAGCTAGAGGGCTTTAGGGTGCTCGCTCCCCCTCCTCTCTCCTCAGTGCTGGGTGTCACAGATGTGCCACTGGCTGGCAGGGACAGAGCCAGCTCAGCCTGGGGACCATGAAGCTGTGGCAGCTCATGGAGTGCCCTGGGGTGTCCACAAACACGGACTTGGAAAAACACATCTACAAATACTCTACTGCAATCCATGTGAAATGGGTTACTGTCTCTATCAGGAAATCTGGTGCCAATCACAAGTCACCTGCAGTTAATAGTCCTTACCCAGGAGAGCCCTTTGTCATGACTTGAACTGCCTCACCAGGGCAGAGAGGAGGGATGGGCACACCTCTGTCACCAGCTGGAGGACCCCAGGTTCTGGGATGGTACTGTAACCCTCTGGAACTCCTACATGCCCCACACCAGCTTCGCAACTTTTCCTTTCAGTTTTATCCCACAGCTCCCATCCAGGGATCATAAGGCAGAAATGGGGAGACTGAGGGATGGATGCAGTACTTGTAGACTTTGCAAAGAAAAAAGCAACCTGGTCCACCTTCTAACCATTCCAGTGCCCCTAATACCAGGGGAGAAATTTGCATTGACTCAAGTCAGGATAAGATCAGCTCCTTTCTGCTGCCAAAATAGATGAGGCTGTTCACAGTGGTAAATACCAGGTCAGCTTCATCCAGACAAGGCAGTTTTTCTTCTGTGGCGAAAGACAGGAGTGTACATGTGACTATGACTGTAAAAAGCAGCATCACTAGAGGCAGGTTGATACTATGTCATTTCCTTATTATTTGTTTTTAACAAAACAGCAGTCTTTAAAGAATTTAAAATCTACCTTATTGGAAAGCTGAGTGTGTGGCATTTGGTGTGGTTTGATTTTGGGCAGTGAACACAGCAAAGCAAGCTGCCAGCTTGTGTTCACACAGATCTCCGAATTGTCTGAGAGATCTCAAAACCAATGATCAATATGTTGTCTGTTGTGGTAAACAGACATTTTTAAAAGATTCTTGCTTCATAGTCCACAGAAGAATTTGATTTCCATGCCTATTAAATAATGATGGATTTTATGACAGCCAATGTAAGATCTGCCATGTGACTGGGATCAACTTTTGCTGATAATCCAATATCTGACCCTACAGCAAAGTAACTAGTGTGTCACATCTCCAGTGCAGCACCTACCCTGCTTTTACAGCCTGATGGGCTGGAACCTCTCTTCTACCAGGACCTTACCAGCCCGCTGCCAGCTTGTCCCAGGAAAAAGAGAGCAAGACAGCACGAAAGAACACCAACATTCCCTGTGTTTCTAAATAATTGGGGAATGAGGGTGTGAGGGAAGCCACACAAATTTGCAGGCAAGATACTGTTTCCTAGTTTTGTGTGTATTTTAATGTACAGGTTGATGTGAAACCACTGTGCGTGCTCAGGTAACAACAACCCATATTCCCATATTTTCTTGACACCCTTGGCACATTTTGAGCCTTCATTTTATGGTGCCATGCTCTGTGCTTGGTCAGGGGTTGTCATGAGGGACTGTGAGCTCTGGCTGTGCATTGGCACATGGTGTCCACCCCAGCAATGTACCAAAGAACCAGGGCACTCTTCCTTGGAGCAGAACTTCACTTTTTGCCAGCAGGTGAGAGACAGAGTCAGCGTAAGTAACAGATATCATAAGCTTCTCATTAGCAAATTGACAGAGCTCAGAAACAGAAAGGCAACTTCCCAAGACCTGCTGCTTCATGTGAGTGGCACAGCTGCCACACAAATGCTGTAAAAATACCAGACGAAGCCCCAGCTGAGCTGTTTGAAGCCCCACAGACCCATGCACCACTCTGAGTGACATTTTCTTTTGCCTGTAAGGTGAATAACTTGCTAAACTGTTACAGCCAAGGGTTTCAAACAGCTGCTCAAGCCCTTCAGAAAAACAAAGCTCTGAAATCATTAACAAACACTTGTGATGTGCTCCCCATGTTGAGAGAGAAAATTACTCCCCTTCAGCAGCAAACGGTAAGTATATCAAACATGAAAATCTATGAAACATATCAAATGCTGATGTCATGAGGGGTATATAATCTATCCTCAAAATGAAGGCCACAGAGTTCTTTTGATTGGTGTCATCCTACTGAAATTATAGATGTTGTGGGTTTGCATGACACAGAGGAGTGTTTCTATTGAAAGAGCATGGAAACTCATTCTTCCTTGCCTTGATCCTGAGTCAGGAGTCTCTCCATCTCTGGACACATGTGAAATCTGCTCAGGCAGAGCAGCCCCAGTGTTGGGTGATGTGGCCAGAGACTTCTCTGATTTGAGGCACAGTGTCAGAATCCTCCTAGCCAGAACAGTGGCTCAGTTCGATCTCTGCCTCAGGTTAGCTTCTTAACACACCCAAAACAAGGAGACAGGACAGCAGGGAGACTCTGTGAAATGAGTCAAACGTGACAAGATCCCCTTTTGGATCCACATGGCTCCCCTGAGGGAGGAAGGGGCAGGGAATGAGATGCTCAGATCACCCTAGCCACTTCTGGGGCAAACATTTACTTTAGATTAAGTGGTATGTAAAGGAGAGAGCAGCCCTCTCTGGCTGGCTGCTAGGGCTGATAGTTAAATATTTATAATGTCCAAATTAGCATAGTGGAAGCTCAATTCATCAATTTGTTCTGGTCTGTTTGTAAGAAGTAGAGAGGGTGTCAGGCACCCTGCAGGAAATGCAGCCGTGGGTGGGCAGGGCGTGTGTGCTGCGTCCAGCACGGGGCCACAGCGCGGCTCCCTGCTGGCACTGCCTTGTTGCCCTGGCTCACCCCTTCGGCGGGGTCAGGGAAGAGGCCGGCTGTGGGCAGGGCTGCGGGGATCCCTCCTCTCCCCCAAACCCACCTGCCCGGGGGGCAGCCCCAGGCTACAGGGGAGGCTCCGGGAGCAGCCTAGCAAGGCAGCGCCAGCCTGGGGCTACCCACGTGGGGGACGGAGAGGAGTGTGGGCTGCCCTGGAAGGGTTAAGGCTTTTCAGGCCAAAATCCCCCAACAGAAGGCAGGGTCAGCCTCGGAGCTGAAATCTAAGTGCTAATGACTGATGCCCTTCACCCCTGCGCTGCCTCCAAAGGCGAGTGCCCTGGATGAGCCGGGGCCGGAGAGCATTTAACATTTGAACTTCTTCTCGTCTGCGAGGCAGCAGGCCGTTGTGCGCGGGGTCGCTGACCCCCAGCCCCACTCCCCCCAGCCCCTCAGCTGCCTCCCAGCCCTAATTGAATGACAGATGGTCAGCGGCAGGGAGAGGGCAGGAGCAGGGCCCCATGCCCCCGGCGCTCCTGCCCATGCACCTCCCTCGCCGGCCGCCCTGGAGGCTGCCGGGCACCTCGGCCCTGCAGCCACACACCTGGGGGACACGGGGCAGTGGCAGGGCTGGGCTTGGGGTGCTGCCCCGAGGGCACCCCAGGGCCAGGGTTGGCCCACGCCAGTCTGATTCTAGCCAGGACTTCAGCAGTTCGTCTCATTTCTCTGACACACAACAAAACATCACTGGATTCATGGAGATCTGGCCGGTACAGAGCACCCAAGGCCTCCTGCTGCTCCTGGCAGTGCCAAAACCAAGGAGGGGAAGGAGCTGCGCTGAGCTGCCGAGGCTCCGTGGGGATATGGGGCTTCCGTGGGAAGCCTGGGCAGGGGAGGCATGGCTGTGGGCAGCCCCTTTCTCTGCCTGCGCCCCTGGGGGCTGCTCTCTCATCACTCCATGCCTTCAGCCAGGGGTGTGGACATGCCCTGCCCTGGGTGGAGGATGCCACAGGTGACAAAAGGGAGCCTGCCCCTGCTCCTTGCCTGCAGCCCTTCCAGCTGCCTTCCAGGCAGAGTTGGGGAGGTCGGGGTGGGCCCTTGAGGGACAGGGGCGTTGCACGTGCAGCCCCCATACCCCGCACTGCAGCCCGCTGTCCCTTTAACAGAGAGCCGTGATTCCCACAATTACTGGGATTACAAGGAAAGGGTTATCGATTTGCAGCCTGCGCTGTGTGATCAGCACCCGGGCAGCCCCCCCCGGCCCACCTCTCCTACTGTAAGCACGAAACCATTTATAAATGTTTTATTTCACTGATCGCCTCACCCTTGCTGCATAATAATAACCCCAGCAGCATGGAGATATATTCTCTCCACTCCCCCTCTCCCTGTGCCCACAGCCTGCAAAAGGCACCAACGTGATATGCAGCAGCCCCTGATTTGTGTGTATGTTTTAATTACCGCCGGAGAAACCTGTACACAAGCATAAAAAAGGGTGAGGGAAAGGGAGAGCAGGCCCAGACGGCGGAGGCAATGGCAGCCTAATGCACCGCTGGCTGACAGCGACTTCCGCTCAGGCACCTTCTCCAGATCGAACCCTTCGATTGTAACTGAAACAATTTGCATACTGATTCCTCTCATAGCCTCCCGATCCATAACCAGCCAGGCAGCTATTCAAATGCAAGTAGCATCCCTAAATGCAAGGCTAGACTGACCAAAATGCGCTGTCCTACAAGCAGGAGGAGAAGAAAAAACCCTTGATTATTATTTCTATTTTTGTTCCTTTTAACCTTTAAAAGATTTAGCTGGAAGCTCTTGGTTTATGACTGGGGATGTAAGGGAAAGAATTGATCCTGGACTGGACTTAAAGATGGAGCAAAATGGGGCGCTGAAGAGATTTTTCGTTGTGGGTTTTTTTCCTTTTTCCTATTTTTATTTTTACCTGAGCCACAAACTGAGGCTCTTTGGGGGGAAAGAGGGTCTGTCCTCTCTCCCACCCCCTTCCTCCACCAAAACCATCTCATCTCCTTCAGACCCAGGGAATACACAAATTGCTGCCTGTGCCTCTGCCTCTGGTGCCTGAAGATCGTGTAATTCTGGCTGTAAATTCTTGCATTTAAGTTGGTCCAATAAAAGATCTCTCCTACACCTTATGAGGGTTTGGTGCTTTATTTTTTTTTAACGGGACTGGCGTGGCAGCCGCGGTGGTTACCTTTTTCTTTTTTTTTTTTTTTCTTCTTTTTCTTCTTCTCGTTCTGATCTGAAATTATGCAGATAGATGATTTTTTATTATTATCATTTTGAGTTTTCTCCTCCTAGGGGGCAAATCTAGGAGGCAGCGGATGCCCGTCCCGGCGGCGTGCGGCGGACGGCGGGGGTAAGCGTGCCCAGCGGGGCACGGCGCGGGCGGAGGGGCCGGCGGGCGGGGCGGGGCGGGGCGCGGAGCGGCGGCGGTGGCGGTGGCGGTGGCGGGAGCGGAGGCCGTGCTGCCTCCCCCGCGCCCGCGGAGCGGGGTGCGCGCAGGGCGGGGGAGGGAGAGAGAGAGACTTTGTCCGGCGCCTCCGCGCCCGCGGAGCAGCGGCCACGGCCGCGCGTAGGGGCCGCGCGGAGCCGCCTCGCCGCCCGCCCCGCGCCCGCTCCGCCGCCGCGCAGCCCCGGCGCGGGGGTGCGGCCTCTGCCCGCCGGAGCGGTCCCCGGAGCTCTGCCAGCCTCCATGTTTGGGGCTGTTGCTTGCTAAATTCACCGTGAATTCACCCCGAAATCGATCTCCCCGATAATTTTCTGCTACTAAGGGCCCCGCTTTTATTTCGGTTGGGATAAGTCAGCGGTACGACGGCCATGGCGGGTTGGGGGATCGATTTTGAACAGGTTCCTCCGTAGTTCGGGCGCTGCGGAGCCCAGTCGCACGGATTCCCAAGCGTGTGCCTGCCGGATTGCTGTACGCGGGAATAAACGATGGAGATGCGTAGATATTTTATTATTTAGCGGCAGCCGAGGGAAAGCTTTTAGGATGCTGTGGAGCTGGCTGGCTCTTCGTCCCTGTAAAATTCCCATTTGCCTCGGGCTACGACCTGTTATTTGACCTTTAGACACCCCCGAAGATAGCAGAGTTTTTCTTTCGAAATAGAAATAAACCGACGTGGAGGGATGACTCCGCCGAGCGGAGCTGGGCCCGGCCCCGAGCCGGCCGGGGGGGCCCTCAGCCCTCTCGGGGGGTGCGCTAGAAGGGAAAGCTTTCGGGCGGGGGCTGGGGGTGAGCCCAGGGTGACACGCGTTCCTTTTGATTTCATTTGAGGACATTTGATGGTTGTAGATCTTTCTCTGGTTTGTTGCATCACCACAGCTCACTCCTTAAAACAGTAATTCAAGATGTAAGTAAAAGTGTTTTCATTTTTATTGATCCTGCTAACATCTTTCATTACCCAACACGTAACCACAACAAATGATTGCTCATTTGATACGCAGAATTTTATCGACGCTCTCTCCCAGGCCGGGGCGCGGATCCTAAATCCCGGCGGCTTTAGGTGCGGTGCTGCGCGGCCGCGTAGCGGGCAGGGAAGGAGGGCAGGCACTGCCCGGGCCCCGCGGGCCATGCTCGGCCGCGGCTACTGCCCTCCGGCCCGGCCCCTGCCCGGCTCGCTGTCGGGGCCATCAGCGCTGTCCCCGCACTGGCCCTGGCGAGCAGAGGGCAGTGAGCCTTGGGGAGAAGGCAGAGCACCCCCAGTTTGCCCCGCGCCCGACGGGGCGCACCGGCCCGGGCCCGGGCCGCGGTTTGGGGGCTGCCCGCGGGTGGGAGACTGCCCGCTGGCCCTGCCCGCCGCTTTCGTTCCCTCGCAGCGAAACCCAACAAATAGCGGGAGGAGAAGCGGCCGTGCCGCCGGACCCGCACCGCCTTGGCCGCCACCTACCCCGGCAGTCCCGGTGGCCAGGCGGTCCTTCGCTCTCTTCTTCTTTCCTCCGTTTTTTAAAAAATACACTAAATAAATATTTTTAAGGGGCGTTTTGTTTTTGGTGGGTTTTTTTTAAAAAAACAAATAGAAATCACCAAACCTTTGGGGCTAATAGAGAACACCGAACGATTTAAAACCGGGGATCCTGTTTCATTTACACGATCTCTTTTGGCTAACGGCGTGAAAGGTTTTTCAGGGACCAAACAAATGCTACTATTTTAACTCTCTTTGAAAATATTATTTTTGCCCTTAATACTAGAATGGAAGGCAGGTTTATGAGGCAAAGGCACGAAGAATTGGTTTCAATGCAAGAGACCTACAGTGAAATTAAACTAGGTGGATTCTTTATTAAATGATTTCGGTCTTCTGTGGTTTTATGAAAATAAAAGGGAGCACTTTGTCATTTTTAACAATGTAAGTAGCCAATAAATCTAATTTTCACATTGATTTCTGTAGGAATTAAGTGATATCTACACTATCTGCTGTGAATTGTTTTTGGAAACAAGTGCGACTTTCTCCTGGCGGAAGCTGTTTTTTTAAATAATAATTACAAAATATTTTCTAAAAAAGTACTTCTTATAGCAGCAGGTTTTTAAAGTATGAAAAGAAATTATCTATGGGATTGATCATGTATATCCGAGACGGCATCTAGACAAAGAGTTTTATAAAATGCGCTAAGACAGGCACAGAGAGCATTGCATAGCTAAATGTCGAATACGAATGATTACAGAGAGGAACAGTTTACAGAGCCCTCGGTCTGGCGTCCGGTGAAGGGGAGAGAAGAAAAAAAAAAAAATAAAAAATAAATAAAAAAAATAAAAAGGTGAGCGAGTATATTCGCTCATACATGTAACTTAATAAAGACAGCCGAGGAACCCAGGGCGCTGTGAGCAGCGCTGCCAGATTAAAACGTGTCCCTGCCTTAATTGCTAACTCAGGGCCACGTGCTGCCTGCGCGGGCAAGTGCCCTTCCCGGGGCGCTGGCAGAGCATCACCTCTGGGCACCCGGCGGTGATTTAATAGCACCTTTCCCTAAATAATAACCTAGATGAATACTGTTCACCAAAGCGCTTTTGATCCCTATTATGTTAACGTCCGTGGGTTTGGACAACCCAAGCCGCTGTGACCTCAAGGATTGTTTCTGTCTCGGGGTACCAAGGCGCGTCCGTGCAGGCGAGGGGCGGCGAAGAGAACAGGAGCCCCCGCAGCCCTCCCGGGACCGGGCCGATGCGGGGAGGGAGGGCCAGGGCAGCCGCGTCCCGGTGCGGGAAGGGCCTTGGCCCCCGACGGCAGCAGATACTGCCCGCACACACACGCTCCACGGGCGGGAAGGCTCGGCCCGGCCCCGCGTGTCCGGTGCACGTCGCAGGCGGCGGCTGCCCGGGGAGGAGGAGCGCGGCTCTTTCCCTTTGTCCTCCCTACCTTTACCCCAAACTCTGCCCGGACGAGAAGCGGGGCCATCCCTGTCGCGGGGAAGGTTTCTGCGGGCCCCCGGCCTGGCTGGGATGCCGGTGGTGCCCGCGAGGAGCACGTCCTTCGCACCCCGGGAGTGTTTTCCTGCGGGTTTCCCAGGACCTAAAGCAACGCTGGGGTTGCAGACCCATGCGGCAGTCACCGCGTGGGTCACGCGTGGATTGTGCGTGGACCGCACACGCCCCTGGGGCCGAGGGGCCGCCCCGGCGGGGGGCAGTGCCCGTCCGGTCCCAGCCTGCCTCCGAGAAGGCGGCAGTGTAGAGTTCAAACGCATCAAACTATCAGAAGTCATTTATCCGGTTTCATAAATAATGTTCTTATTATCTCCAGACCCCTTAATTCATGCTCCTGTCCGCTTGATTGCGGGGTTTCAGCAGATAAAAAGTTTATAAGTTGGTCGGGTTCTTGTTTTCCTTTTTCCATCATTAACATCATTAATATAAGCTATCAATAACCCTGTCGTTTGGAGCATAGCTTCACAGTATTGATCTGCGCAGCTATTCATCTCTGCCATAGAAGACACGGAATAATTTTCGCATTACAGTAGCTTGGATTTGCTTTTAATTCATATTTAAAGCTGCAACTGGCTCTGTGGAGCTCTCTGCGAAAGACTAGAGGCGCCTAATTAATAATAAGTTAGAAACGAAGGAAGGCACCAGCGGATAAATAATTAATACAGACATCTCTGTCTCTTTGAATATTGCTACTTTAAAAATTTAGACTTACCAGGGCCATACTGTAAGTCTGCAAGTTATATTGAGGAGATGATTTAAGAAAGCTATTTTTTTTCCTGAAATACAATGCTAAATTATTTACGGTGTTTTGCAATCTTCCATAAGTTCCTTCATTAACAAGCGCTGCGGTTTGCACCGGGGGGTGCGGGAGAACGCGGCTGCAGAGGGACCGCGGTGACTCGGCCGGGCAGCGCTCTGCAGCCCGCGAGGCTCGCTCGGTGCCCGCTCCCAGCCCCGCGTCCCCCAGCCGGCCGAACTCTCGCCCTGGGGAGCTCCAGAGGGAAAAAGCGGGGAGCCCAGAGCCCTTGGGCAGGTGGTGTGGGCCACCACCGAGCAAGTCCAGGGACCGTGCTGCCGACCCCCGGGCTCCACGTGGCTCCCGTCGGGCAGAAGTCCGGGTCCGGGGGCGAGGGCTGCGGGAGAGGGAAAGCCAGAACCCCTCCGGGCGGGCACCCGCAGCGAGCCCCCGCCGCGCCACAGCTTCCCCTGAAAGCCAGGCCCTCCCCCGCCTGCCCCGGCCGGCGCAGTCCTCTGTTCTCTGCCTGCCCCCGACAGATGTATATGTTTTTGTCGCCAAGCAAGTTTCCAAGAAGCTCGACAGGGGAAAGTCTGGAAAAGTTAATCCCCCCCGGCAGCTGTTGGCTTTGGGAGCCTTCGAGCGTCACCTTTGACACGCTCCCCGTGCGAGGGGACCCGGTGCCGCAAGCTGTCACCGCGCAGGAGGCGCGGGAGGGCGCGGGCGGCAGCAGCCCCCTCACACGCCATTAAAAAAAATTAAAATGGAAAAATATGATTAAAAATAAATAATTAAAAAGAAAACCAACTCTGTCCGGTCAGGTGCAGCGCACTGTGATCGCGGCCCCGGGCCGGGCCGCCCCGTCGGGCGGGCCCCGGTGCCCGCGCGGTGTTTGCTGGCGTCAGGCGGGAGATTACGGCCGTTTCATGGTGTCATTAGCTCGGATTTAAAAAGCACACACACGCCACGCAATTCAAACAAGCAAAGTTGCGTTTTAAGTCCGCTCCGAGTATCTGCTGATCAAATAAAGACTTAAGGGCGGTAACGATTATTCTGTTAAATATATGGTACTTGACTGCACAAGCAGTAATTGATTAGCGCACCGAAATGAGCTCTCTCCGGCGCTCCCCCTCCGCCGGTGGGGCGGGAGGCTCCGCGGGGGAACAGTGCCGGGGTTCGCACCGAGGGGAGCCTACGGACGAGCAACCCCGACGGCGGGGAGCCGAGGCTACGGAGCGGTGTGCCGGCCTTTCCTTCCCGGCCTCGGGCCCCTGCGAGCCCATCGCGGGGTCCCGAGGCGCTCTGCAGCCGAGACGGGACAGGACGCCGTCGGGCCCGGGCTCCTGCGCTGTCCTCCGCGCCTGCGGCTTTTGCGCACCAGGGCCGCTTCTTCGTGGGGTCCCCCCAGAGCAACCGGGAAAAATGTTTTAAAAATAAAAGATGCGTTTAGGGCTGGGGAGGGATGGGTGCTTTTCGACGGCCACCCTTTTCTAAGGTTAGAGATTGAACCCCGACGGGGGGCCGGCGTGTCACAGGACTCTCCAAATTGTTTGGGGTCAGGTTTGTATTCCTTTCTTGCAGAAAAATTTTATGCTGCAATTTCGTACAAACTCGAGGGAGTAACACATTCGCTATGATGTTTGCTTTGATAGCTAATCGCTAAAGGCGCGGAGATGAAATATTTTTAATTAAACTGTAAATTGTATACAGATATTGATAATGAAGAAGCTGACAACGTTTCGATTAGATCCGTGACATCAACTCGAGTTGGCTTGGGAAGCAAACATAGCCGTTCATTTCGGTCTCGAAATGCTATCGATAATTTTATTTTATTTTATCCTAAACATTTTCCGAGAACACTGACTTTGTTTCAGGTCTATTTTTTCTTCTTTCGGAGATACACCTTTCCTTATCCATCCCTCGCTATCAGAAATGGAGACACTGTTAACGTTACAAAAATTCAGAGAACTGTGAAAGCGTTTAGGATGGGGGTGGCTGGAGCGGTAGGAACTGTGCGGGATCTGTATGTGGAGAGTTTTTTAGCAAAAAATAAAATACGAAGGAGCACCCTGAACAGCTTTGAACAATGGATTTATTTCGGAAACGGGCTTCAGTGACTCTGAATTCTTACAAGTGTGTGTTAGTTGGAGGAAACGTATAAATCCACTGTCGAAATTCTGAATTTATACGGGGAAAAAAGTATACTCCCTTCTAGGGCCGTACACGCAACACACTTGTACAACACAGAAAACAGTTGTGATTTTAGAAGTTTTCTGCGAGCCTGCCCGGCGTCTGGTGGGTTTTTTTAGCTCACAAGCAGACTGTGCACACGCAGCCACGCACATGGCCGGTCCCGGCTGTAGCCCCCACGCCGGGCTCCCCGGACACGATCATCCGTGAGCAGCCCACGAGGGTATGTAGCCGGTGCCTGGGCGAGAGGCAGCGGCGAGGAGACAGAGGGTGCCCCGGCCTCGCCTTTGGATCTCGCCGTGCTGGGCTGCGGGGCGGGGGTGCGAGGAGCGCGGGCCGGACGTTTTGAGGTGCGGCACGGTCCCCCCCCCATACACCTCGTCCCGCGGGCGTTGTGGAGGGGCAGCAGGGCAGGAGCGAGGCCAGGCCTGGCTCGGACGACGGGGCTCTGGGCCGAGGCCCTCCGCGGTCCTCTTTTCGGCCGCTGCTGCGGTACCTTGGGCTCACAGCGCGGGGCGAGGGGTCTCGCTGCCTCGAGGAACCGGTGAACGGCGAGGCCCCATGGGCTCCCGAGCAGTGCCCTCCCCCTCGTACTGAGGGGAATCTCCATAGGCCTTGTCCATAAAGTTAGGGCAATAGCTCCGGGAAAAATAACTCCAGGGTTTGATTTCAGCTCTATCCCATGAGGACTCTGCCCTAGGACAATCTCCTATCCCTGTTCCTGCCGCCTGCGTTCCCCGTGGGGCTGGTGGCCCGCTGGCAGCGGACTCCTGCCCCTCACCAGGGAAGGGGCCTTGGAGCTTTCGGCGGAGCGCAAGGACGGTGACAACCCCCGTCACAGACAGGGTCCCGCGGGGCGAAGCGGTTTGCCCTCGCTCCGGGGCTTTGCCAGGGCAGGTGCTCAAGCCCTATCCCTCTCTCCGTGGAAAAGACACCCAGTCCCGGCCTGAGCCCCAGTGCTGCGGGGACCCGCTTGCTGTCCCGGGGCCTCGGTGGGGCAGGCGGCTCCGCGGGGCGCCGGGAGCAATCGCGGGCCCCGACGGCGGAGCGGGGGGAAGCGGCAGTGGCCTTTGTGCGCCGCCGGCCCGGTGCCGCCCGGCTGCGGCCCCGCGGCTCGGCTCGGCCCATCCCTCCCGCAGCTCAGCGCCGCGCACACGCCGCACTCTGCCCGGCGTGGTTCGTTATTGTTAATGGGCGAACAATAGGCACATCTGCCCTTTCTTCCAGCATAAAGGCACCTTAGCTAACGAGGGGGGCCGGCGGGTGGGCTCGCTTGTTCTTTCTCCTCCGCCTCCTTTTCTTTCTTTTTGGGGGAAAAAATAAAAGAAAAACAGCGGCACGTCCGGTTGCTGGGCGCCTCTGGGCATATGCTCGCCTTGCACCGCCGGGCACGCTCGGAGTCCCCGGCGGGGGCTGCCGGGGAGCGTCCCGCCCATCGCATCGCCTGGCCGGACCCCGCGGGATCCCTGGGGACGGGGCGTGCGGGAGCTGAGCCGCAGGGGTGACCCCGGTCGGACGCGGGGCGCAGCGCCACGGGGCTCCCGCCGCCCACCCCCAGGCCGGGTAGCGGGAAGTTTCCCGGCGGGGCACCCGAGAGGAGCGACACTCGGGACAGCGCGGGCGAACGCAGCGGGGAGCGCGGGGGGACACGGCGGGCACGGTCCCCGCGGGCGCCCCGGGGCAGGGCGGCCGGAAGCTCACGGGTGAGGTGAGCAAGGCTCCGCGCTCACGGAAAAACGCGGAGTCACCGAAGGGGCGGGGCGGGTGTCCCTGCTCCCCGCGATCCCGGCGGGAGGCGGGGCGGCCCCTTTGTGCCCGGGGCGGGGGCTGCGGGTCCCGCCCGGCGCGCGCGGGGCAGCGGCACCGCCAGCTCTGGGCGCCGCCGCGCGCGGCCCGCGCGGTTAAAAGGGGCGGTGACGTCACGGGGGCGGTGCCGGGTGGCGCGCAGGCGCGGTGCGGGTGGCGGCGGCGCTGCAGCAGCAGGAGCGGAGCGGGAGCGCGGCGCGCACAGAGAGCCATGGCTGGGGATGGCGAGGGACGCGGACACACACCCGCCGCGGCCGCGGCTGCGGGGCCCGGCCGGAGGGAGCGGCGGCCCTAGGACCGGCCCGGCGGCGCCAGCCAGCAGCGGGGGAGGGGGGGGGGGGGAAAATCCAAAAACCAAAAAAACCCAAATAAATACATTGCCACGAAATTTAAAAAAATAATAATAATAAAAAAAGGGAAAGCCAGCCAGCCCGACAACAGCAGCAGCAGCACCGCCACCAGCCCGCAGCGCCTGCCTGCCCGCCCGCCCGCGGGAGCAACCGGCCGCCGCCAAGAGCTCCGGGAAGCCCCGCCGCCCACCAGATAGATGTGCGGTCCCGCCGCCCGCACGGCCGACGATGAACGCGCAGCTGGCGATGGAGAACATCGGCGATCTGCACGGGGTGAGCCATGAGCCGGTGCCCGCCGCCGCCGACCTGATGAGCGGCAGCCCGCACCACCGGAGCGCGGTCGCCCACCGCGGCAGCCACCTGCCGGCCCACCCGCGCTCCATGGGCATGGCGTCCATCCTCGACGGCGGCGACTACCACCACCACCACCGGCCGCCCGAGCACGCGCTGACGGGCCCCTTGCACCCCACCATGACCATGGCCTGCGAGACACCCCCCGGCATGAGCATGAGCAGCACCTACACCACGTTAACCCCTCTGCAGCCTCTACCTCCCATCTCGACGGTCTCGGACAAGTTTCCTCACCACCACCACCACCATCACCACCACCACCATCCCCACCAGCGGATTCCGGGCAACGTGAGCGGCAGCTTCACGCTCATGCGGGACGAGAGGGGTCTGGCGTCTATGAACAATCTCTACACCCCCTACCACAAGGATGTTACCGGCATGGGGCAGAGCCTCTCTCCGTTGTCTGGATCGGGCCTGGGGAGCATCCACAACTCCCAGCAAGGGCTGCCCCACTATGCTCACCCCAGTGCCACCATGCCCGCCGAGAAAATGCTCACCCCAAATGGATTTGAAGCCCACCACCCTGCCATGTTAGCCAGGCATGGCGACCAACACCTCACCCCCACCTCCGCTGGCATGGTGCCTATCAACGGGATCCCACACCATCCCCATGCCCACTTGAATGCCCAGAGCCATGGGCAGATCCTGGGCTCTGCCAGGGAGCAAAACCCTTCTGTAACTGGTTCGCAGGTCAACAGTGGAAGTAATTCAGGGCAAATGGAAGAAATCAATACCAAAGAAGTAGCTCAGAGGATCACCACCGAGCTAAAACGGTACAGCATCCCCCAGGCTATCTTCGCCCAGAGGGTGCTGTGCCGCTCTCAAGGGACGCTCTCAGACCTGCTGAGGAACCCCAAGCCCTGGAGCAAGCTCAAATCCGGCCGGGAGACCTTCCGCAGGATGTGGAAGTGGCTCCAGGAGCCGGAGTTCCAGCGGATGTCTGCTCTGCGGCTTGCAGGTGAGCCCGCTGCGGGGTGGTCGGGGCACGGCGGCGGCGGCGGCGGGGCCCCGGGCCTGGACAGGCCGCCCCAGTTCCCTGCCTGTCCCTGAAGAGCAGCCCCGACCCCCCCTTCCGCCGCTCCGTTTCTGTCCTCTCCCCGCTCCCTCTCCCGGCTCCGCGCACCGGCACTGTCCGGTTCCTGCACGCCGCGCTCCCGCCTGCCAGACAAAGCCGAGCTGGGGCTCGGGCTGCGCACTGCGGCGTCCCCGCTCTGCCCGTTCTCCGGCCGGGGAGCACCCGCCAGGCTCGCCCGCCGCCGGTAAGGGGGCGCCGCCGAAAGCCGCACCGGCGGGAGCGCTGCCCGGAGCGCGGAGGGCGAGGCGGAAATGCTTGAATTGGCGGCTGAGCCGGGCCGCACCGGGCCTATAGAAGGGGTGCGGGGAAGCCCCGGTAATGCCCCGCCGAGAGGAGTCGTTCGGTGTGTCTGCTTTGTGTCAGGGGAGGTGAGCTCCGGTCGCAGCGGCTAGCGGGGCTCGGGGCCAGCGTCCCGCTCGGGTTAGGTGAGCTGGGACAGGGGTTTCGCACGAATGATTCGACCCTGGCTGGTGAGCGGTGGCTGAGAACCGCTGTTGGTTAAAATCGTTAGATTTTTTAATTATTTTTTTTAACTGGTTGTAATTATCATTAGGCCGCGGAGTTTGAGTTTGGCGTGGATATCTCTGCGTGAGACGAGCCGTCCGTGTCGCGGCTTCGCTGCTCCAGAGCCTCATCCCGTTCTCGGCACTTGCTGACCAGTGTAGTTCCGAGCGGGTCTCGTATTGTCTGCTCGGACATGGCCGTCCCGGTCCGTACCTGTGCTCCGCCGCCCCAAACCCGCCTGTCTGCGCTCGCGGTGCAGAGCCCGCGTTTAATATACCGTGAGTGAGGGTTTGTTAATTAAGTGATAGGTCTTCATTAATTTGTCCCTGGAGAACGCGAGACAGTCAATCCGAGTTGGAGCCGGGGTCACTGATCCATTTCACAGACAAAAATAAGGGAAGGGCCAAATCTTTCTCCTTTCAAAAGCTCAACTGGTCTTGTGCTTTCGACTACCACGACGGTGGGAATTTGGAACCGTTTCCCGAGCGTGAGAGGATGCGGCTGGGCCACCAGCATGCTCCGTGCCTATTTTCAGCTAACCTCCTCGTTCCTGAAACCTAAAGCAGAGCTAGTAAGGGCCCGGGGCAGGGCCACCCTCCCCGGTGCCCATGGGTGGGAGGACGTTGCTCTCTTCGGCTTCCACTCCTGCGAGTCAGTTTCAAAGGTCTGAGCTCTCAGAAAATGCCCTTTCCGCCTTCCCTTCCTCAGCAGCCAGCCCACCAGGAGAAAACCCCCGTCCTGTTGGTGCTACCCCGGAGAGGAGGATGGAGTTTGTGTTTCCAATATCCCCGTAACGATTGCTAAGGCGAACTTTCTTCGATTTGGAGTGTATTTTTACGACAATTCGGTCGACCTGAATCTCATTTGCATAGATCGATACTGGAAACAACCCCTCGCTTCGGAGCCTGCTGGCATCCCTTCCCTGGCGCTGCCGGCCGGGAAGCATTGCCAGCCCCAGCTGCTGCAGGGCCGGGCAGGAGGGAGGTGGCCGTGCTCTGCCCAGCTGCCGAGTCCGGAGGGTCCCATTGTTCGCTTCTGCACCCAAACCGCCCCTTCCTCCAGCCACCTCAGCATAAACGGATCCCGGTAATCCCGTTAGAGAGACAAAGCCTCATTATTCCGCCTTCCCTTTCCGATGAAACCCGAAAGCTGGCACCTTGCAGAAACAGCTTCCCCGGGGCGAAACGGGGCTCGCAACCCGGGGAGGGGAGGGGGGAGGGAAAGGACGCTCGCAGCCAGGCCCCGCAGGGCTGTCCCCGCGTACCGGGGGCTCCGCGGCCTCGCCCGGCGCTGCCCACCCGAGGACACAGGCAGCACGTGGGCATTTGCATAACGCTGCGTCCCAGCCAATGGGGGCGGCCGGGGAGCCCCCCGCCCCGCCCCTCCCCGCGCAGCCTGCGCGCCCCCGCGCTGCCGGAGACCCGCTGTATGTAAATGCATAAAGTATCGATTTTATTTTTCGTGCAGGTTTTAAATGTGCGATGATCTTACTAAGTGGTAAAAAAAAAAAAAAATCTGCCCCGATTGATATTGATGTATGAACATCAATTCAAAATAACATAAATTACTGCGGCCGGTGCAAATTAAATTTCACTGTCCAAATTATAACTCACTCCAGGGCGTTTAGAGAATTATCAGGTAGATAAATACCCAGAGCCGCCTTCATTTCTTCCTTTTCTGATTTCCTGCAGACAACAACCGGGAGGCAGTGCGGGGAATGGAGCCTGCTTATTTTAGGCCTCGTGGTCTCGCCTAGCACTTTATCTTGAGTATTTGCCCCTTCCAGCCATCCCTGGGGGATTCCTACCTCCCAGATTACAGAAGCTCCGACAAATAGAGGAAAAATTGGTAGTTACATGGAAGCAGGATTGAGGTCTTGACACTTCCTGGGCTGTCTCTTGAAATGTAAGCAGAACTGCTAATTGCAAAGCTGACCTCTTCCAGCCTCCATCTTATTCATCCCATCTCCCTTCTCTATTCTCTTTTCCTTTGTCTGTCCCACTCTCTCTCTCTCTCTCTCTCTCTCTCCTCTCTATCACTGAATATTTATCTATTTGACTGTTTCTCTGTTAGTCTTCTCCCCCTCCCCCAGCTTTCACTGACATTTGGAAGGGCTGTGAAAGGGCGCCGAAAAAAATAAATACAATTAAAAGAAAAAGTACATCACTTGTGCAGCCTGCCGGGATATAAGGGTGAATTTATTTCGGGTTATTTTCGTGTGTGTGTGTGAGAGAGAGGAAACAAGAGGGAATAAAGAAGGAAAAAAACCTGACTCGTTTTGTTCAGGAAAAATAATCTGCTTCGAGCCATTTATTGTTAGAACCGAGTCTGCCCGCTGGCCCCGCACGGGCTGCCCGCAGATCGAGAGGGAGAGCAGCGGCCAGAGAGAAGCGCGACAATAACACGTTTCAGGAATGGACGAGAGGGGTATAAGGGACCCCAAGGCTCCTTAGAATCTGCTTCAGGGGGTGGCCGCTTTGCTGAGATGAGACCTCTGAGCGAGCTCGTCCCGAAGGGCCCCTCCATGGCGGGTCCCCGAGCTGGTGTTAGCGGAGAAGGGGCCTTGGGGGACCCGCGCTCAGGCCGGGACTGGCCCGTTCGTCCAAAGCTGCTCGATCTTTGCCTGCGACTTGACTGGTGTTTTTCGTAGTTGCATCTCCTTTCTTCCTCTCCTCTTATCCTTTCTCCCTCCCGATGTGAATCCTGGCTAAGCTGAAGCCTTGGGAAGCCGGCGAGAAATTCTCGCCAAATTAACTGTAAAGAAATCGATGGAGTAATCAGAGCGTTTTCCACATTAAATATAAAATCTAATGACGCCGTTTGTACCTCTCGCCTGCCGCCGCCCCCGCGCTCTCCGGGAAGGTCGGGGCCGCCCCGGCCCCTGTGGCCTCATTAGGGGATGTTTAATATTTACCCGGCGGGGACTTTGCATAAACGCATTTGCATCAAGGAGGCGGAGGGCATCGACCGGGGGCCTTCACTGGCCACACTCGGTGCGCGCCCGGGGCCCGGGGGACAGACCCTGCCCCTCCCGGCCCTGCGGACCTCCCGGACGTCGCGGGTACGGCCCGAGCCTGGCCCCGCACACCGTGAGCGGTGACAGCGGCAGCTCCGCCGCTGCCGGCGCGGTGCTTGGGTCGAGGCAAGATGCCCCGTCCCTGTGAGATCAGAGGGCAGAAGAACAGTCCCCGTGCTGTCCCCGGCGCGGTCATGCCCGCCGCCGCAGCGCCCGGTGCGCACTCGGGGGAGTCTGGGACGCACTTGTTTGCCGGCCGTGTCCTTCGGCGGGATTGATTTACAGCCGCGTTTGCACTTCGTTAATGTTTGCCCAGCGGGAGGAGGAGGAGTGGGGCCGGGCGAGCCGCGTTCCTCCGCACTGGGCCGGGCCCGCCCCGAGCCCTTCCCCGCGCAGCCCCCGCCCCCGCAGCGCGGCTCGGCCCCTGCTTGTTTGTTCGTTCGTTCGTTCGTTTGTTTGTTTGTTTTAATTACCCGCCGCGTGGTGGGGCGGCACCGGGGGGCCGTGTCCCGCTCCCACCTTCGCTGCCGTTTGGATGAAACAGGCTCAAGGCAGGGCCGCTCCTGCCCGTGGGCGCCGGCAGCGCCGCTCCGGGGGTCACACAACCGAGTTGTGGGCGCGATGCCCGCCCCGACCGGCCGGGGCCACTGCGTCCTCGGC
The DNA here is from genome assembly GCA_035041135.1 of Platyrinchus mystaceus. NCBI lineage: Eukaryota > Metazoa > Chordata > Aves > Passeriformes > Tyrannidae > Platyrinchus > Platyrinchus mystaceus. Next base: position 12,763,800 of record JAWWLV010000018.1, on the reverse strand, counting down.
AGCCCTCGCTCGTCGCCCCTCGGTTCCCGGGGCCTCTGCGCCATCTACTGACCGCCGGCGAGCGGGAGCGGCCCCGCCGGACCGGGCACCCCTCCTGCAGCGGGCGGCGGCGGTGGCTTCCCGGGCCGGGAAGCGATGGATCCGGGGAGCGCTGCGGCCGGAGGGCCCGCTACTGGCTATGTCCGCGGGTTCCCCGGGAGCGCGGCCGGGCCTGACTTCAGCACCGCGGACAGCGACCTCCGGCACGGACCGGCCGCGCTCCGGACTGGTCCCGCCTCCGTCCCGGCGGCGCCACTCCCGGCCAGCCCCCGCTCCCGGTTCATGGACGGGGCCTCCCGCAGCCCGAGAGCAGGTGCTTGGTGAGGTACCCCGCGGCTGCCGGCCCCGATGGGAAACAGCATCGCATCGATTATACGCAGCGGCAGCCGGCAATTAGTGCCGCGGGGCGCGGCGGGCTGAGCGGGCGGGCTGCCCGCGGGGTGGCCGCGCTGCGGCGGTGGGGGCGGCTCGAGGGGATCTGTTTGGGGATGGGTCCCTTCTAACGGGTGCGTGGCCAGAGGAGAAGCGAGCTCCCCCCAGCACGGTAGTTTGCAAGACAGAAGGGTCGGGGTGCCGCAGGAGGAGAGGAGAGGTGCGTGGCGCAAGGACTGTGCCCGCCGCAGGTGCCACCGGTGGGGACCACGGGCACTGCCAGTGCTGCAGCTGGGTGCTGGCGTGTGAGGTCTGCCGGAAAGAAGCGCGATGGTCGGATTGACACAAAATGATCTGGAAACGCGCAGGCCAGTTATGCGTCTGAGTTTGCCTGTACCGGCACTAAACCACAGGTTCTGCTTTGCCTCGGGCAGCCTTCACCTGTCTGTGTAGCCGAAGGGTTCGCATAAGCTCCACACAAGGGACAAGTTAGTTTCGAGGGAGTCCTAAGGTGGCTGAAGCGCAGGAGCTGTTGCTGATTTGCTGGTGACTTTCACCTGAAGACTACAGGCATCGAGGGGACATTTTCCTGAGGACTGAGCGGGACCCAGCATGGCAGTGTGTCGGGTGCTTCCATGGTCAAATCGATAAATGTTGATTCTCGTTTCAAACATAAATCTATCTGGATTAATCATACACGGACAGAGGCGTGACCGATGCTTGCGGACTCTCTTTGGAAATGCAGCTGACTTGAGCCGTTTTGCTTAAGAAGAAGTCAGTTTTATCATGCTGAAAGATTAATTTATAGGAACAATTTATTAGCTCAACAGTAGTTTTCATTTTTTCCCATTTTAGGGCGATAGGAAGTCTCAGTGGTGACATTTTCTGTATAGCCTAAACGGCAATTAAAGCGCGATGGATGGATGCTGTTCCGCTGCTGCGGGATGCGGAGCAGGGCTCTGGCGTGTGCGGGTGCTGACTGGCGGAGCTAGAAATACTGCTGCTTCAGATAGCGGAAAGTATTAAATCAGATGGCACGGGGCACTCTTCCTTAGCGCTTGGGTGCAGAAGCCCCTGAAGTGAGCCCGCGCTCAGATTTTGGGTATTTTTGGGATACAGAAGAATGCACACGTTGTCACATGCATTACAAACCCGTCGGTAAGAAGGGACCCACAGGTAGTGCAGTTAATGCGGGCGGGTTTCCCACAGCCCCCTTTCCAAGCCCTCTCCGGCACAGGCTGCCATACGGCTGCCCCGATGTCCCCCAAAACGGAGGAACTCCTTTATGTCATCACTGACACATTTGTCTTTCGTTTGAGACATATTTCGTTATTTTGAATATATTGGAATTAACCGAGAACTTAAAAACTGGGGAAGCGGGAGCCGGCAGTCAGGTCCTTAGGAACGGAACCAGGGAAGAAGCCCAGGTTTTTCAGTATGTTCAACCCTTAGTGTTCCAGTGAAGATTTTGCAACAGATTTGCAACCGCTCAGAAACTTCGTTTTCGCGGCTGCAGCAGAGCCCCGGGCTGGGACCCCGGAAGGGACGGAATAACCCGGCTTAACGCCGAGCCCGCACCCGGGCGCCTCGGAGGCCCGCGGGCAAATTCAGTCCCACGGCTCGGAGCCGGCTTCCGCGCCCGGGTCTGTCCCGTGAACCCGCGCAGGCGGGAGATGGGCGGGGCGGGGCTGCGGGGGCTCCCTGGGGGAGGTGCGGGGCGGGGCAGCCGCTCCCTGACGGCGCGGGGCGGTGTGAAGCGGCGTGGAGCGGGCTGAGGAACGGAGCAGGCAGGGGCACGGCGGACGGGGCGGGCCGGGCGGCGTGCTCCAGCTTGAGACGTGCGGAGCGGAGCCGAGCCGAGCCCTGCGGAGCGGCTGGCGCTCTCCGGCGGGGCGGCGTGGAGTGGTGCAGCACGGATTGGCAGCGCGGCTGCAGAGCGCACGGCGCGGTGCGGCGCGGTGCGGGAGCCCATGGTGCGGAGCCTATAGCGCGGTGCGGAGCGCACAGTGCAATGCGATACGGAGCTCACGGAGCGGTGCGGAGCCCAC
>JAWWLV010000018.1:12709467-12761241 GCA_035041135.1 Platyrinchus mystaceus | reverse complement strand
TGGTGCGGAGCCTATAGCGCGGTGCGGAGCGCACAGTGCAATGCGATACGGAGCTCACGGAGCGGTGCGGAGCCCACGATGCGGTGAGTTGAGATGTGGAGCCCATGGCGCGGTGCGCTGCGGTTCACTGCGCAGCCCACGGCGCGGAGTGGAGGGGTGGGGTGCAGAGCAGCGGGGTGCGATGCGGAGTTCACGGAGCGGTGAGGTGCAGAGCGATGCGGTGCGGAGCGCATGGGACGGAGCGGTGTGGAGCGCACAGAGCGGTGCGATGGGATGCGGCGTAGCGCGGGGCGGTGCGGAGCGCACGGAGCGGTTCGATGCGGTGCAGAGTGCACAGCGCGGTGCGCGCCCCCTCCCTCGGGCGGCGGGGAGCGGGGGCCATCCAGCGGCCGGGGGCTGCCTGTGCCGCTGCGCCGTGGTGGGGGGGGGCCGGACCCGGCTGACGCAATTAAAATATTGATGTAGTAGCAAAAATCGTTCATTAAGGCAATTTAATCTTTGCTATTAAATGTCCTTTCAATTCATTTGGGGTAATTAAGATGCAGTTTAAGTGATTAAATTCTAATTACTTATGCTAGACAAAGAAATATTTGTCACAGTAATATGGTTAACTAAAGACCCAGCTAAAGAAATTTAACATTTACTTCAAATGATACCGCAGGAAAATCGGGTGCTTTCCCGTGATTGATCCACTTAGCAACATATTCTATAGCAGTGATGTCGGCTTGCTGAAGTGGTTACAGATCCATCAACACCAAGTTTGTGTAAACCCCCTAATCCCCCAATGCTGAGTCAGCGCTCCTCAGTCAGATTCACTTCATTATTCCAGGGGCAGCAAATTAAGGTCACTCATTTTAATACAGTGCACAGCAGTGAGATGTTTGCCATTCTGGCTCAGCTGGGATCTGTGTGTTGGCAGGCGGATGTCATTCTGTGAGCTCCCCATATAGGAACATGTGTTCATCTCTATGTTATGAAACAACAAGAGTATTCCTTGGATTTCATGACAGAGAACTGAGGAACAAATTAAAAGATCTCTCAGTAGATGGAAACACCTGCACTCCTACTAGGCATAAAAACAAGTCACTAGAGAAACAAGTGCAAAATGCTGAATGATGCTGGGGTAAAAAATGATTCAATGTGGGCTCAGACATTTCAGAATAGACAATATTCTCTTGAGTTGAAAGGGGAAAGCAATCAGCTGGGGAGCAACCAATGACTTGTGTCACCCATGTGGGCTTTCATCACTAAAAGGGTGGGAAAGGCTTTATCCCGTGGTGGGCTGAAGCTTTTGGGAATGCTCTTTGAGGCATCAAAGCTGTCTGCTACCTGCTACAGCAGGAGCGTATGGCCACAAGTTGCCCCCATGTGTGGAGACTGTCTCATGCAGCACCTTTCCAGAGGGATTCCATTTCCCAGACACCTTTGAAGGCCCCAGGCCAGTGGCAAGAAGGATAGGGCAGTGCAGTTATTCATTCAGGTCAAACAGATTTGCTTGGATTTAGTTCATGGGGTGTCATCTACCCTCATCTACCTGTCATTTGTGTGTCTCTCTGCACATTCCAGAGGTGTTATTCACATGATAAGGATGGAACTTAGCACACTTGATTATATATTATTGCCACCATGAATTTACCATAAACTTTTGGCTACTTGTTTCCACTGAGCTGTTGTAGCCGGTGGAATTAGGACTATTTTTGGTGGTCAAAAAGTCCTTAAGCAGTTTCAGCCTCCTATGGAAATACTGGTGCCTTTTCCACCCGAAGATAGAACCTTCTTCAGAGGAATATTCTCTATGATACCCTTTAGTTTGTACCAGTGAAGAATTTTCACTCTCTAAAAATGTTATTGGATATTGTGTGGTGTTTCAAAACTGGAAGCAGGTGATTTAGAGATTCCCGTGTGGACACAGTTCAGACTGTAGCTGAGGCAAGTCTCAGCCTTTATAGACCTGATACAGGAGATATTAGAAAATATACATATGGAGAGACTTCTAGAATGGCTTTGTATGTCTTTAAGACAGTCCTGTACACATGAAGTTTGGTTAACTAAAAAACTAGGCTTTGCAAGAGGAGGGGAAAAAGATGACCATCACAAAACTTCTGAGAACTCTCTCAAGTCAGTCTGAAATATATCTCCTTGTCTCTCCCATGGCACATGTAGAAATGCAGGGCTTTTGTTGGCAATTCTTTGAGCTGGACTGCATCATTTCTTGGGGTTTTCCCACTCACAGGAAGGATGACTGCTCTGAATCCACAATAATGAAGCTGTTGGCTTGTAAGCTCCCCACTGCTTTCTAGGAATCTTGCACTGGAGTCTTTGAGAGAAGGATAAAGCAGTTGGGTTTTTATTCATATCTATCTGAAGCAAGTATAATGCTCATGAAGACTAAGGGTGAGATAGTCCTAAAAGCTAAACCAGTCAAGTGAGAATGGTGGTGAAGATCCCAGAGCTCAGTGTTGAGTTTACCTTCTGATGTGAAGCAACCGGAAAGTGCATCTTCAGGCAAGACAGAGCTGAGACTACAGTCATGAGAGATCCTCAATTCTCTTTGTTCCCCAAAATCAACATTTCAGCTACGAAATGGGCTCCTACAGACTCCTTCTGCCCATAATGTCCAGCTCAACCTTCCAGCCACAGAACTAATTGGTGTCAAACAGCATGAAATGTGATGGAAATTAGCATGGTGTGAACCTGCTCACAGGGAGCTGAACCAAGACCACTGCAATATCTCATACAGTGCACTTGATGGCCATCAAGTAATAATGGCTTGTGGTCAGCAGTGACCTAGGCCAGAGCTGGAAATGTGACCCCTCACCTCAGGGTGAAAGGTCCTGTATCCCTTGTTGGTGGCCAGCACACGTCTCCTCTCCATGTCAACAGGCTCTGAATTCAGCATGGCTGGAGACATTATTGTGCAGGTGTCCATATCTTGCTGGTCTGGACCCACTCTGTGTGCAAACAGAGGGGAAAAGGGCTCCCTGAAAGCAGAGACCCACCGTGTGAATTGGCTTTCTCCTCTACAGGGTGAGAAGACTCATGCTAAGGCACCAGTGGGGCTGTAACATTCCCTTCCAAAAGCAGCTGTGATGCCATGCTGTGGTGCACTCAGGCAGGCACAGTCCCCTCCTATTGTGCTGCATCCCTGCTCCTCTTCCAGTCACTTTGTACAGGCAAAAACCCATCCATGGCCATTGTGTGCACCTGTTCTGGAGCTGCCAGAGCTGCTGCAGGCAGCTGGTGAGCACTGTGACCCCCGGAGTGCCTGTCGGTGTGCTTGTAAGGGCACAGCTCTACCAGTGCCAGGTCTGAAACCACCCAAATCCACCTTCTTCCTCAGTGTCTGCATGCTCAGTGATGGCACCATGGTGGGCCACCAGCTGAGCAATGCCTCTCACAGGGAGAGTTGCCCTCTGCCATCAAAACTAGCCACAGGGCTTGGGGCAGGGTTTGCCCAAGTAGAATTTTCTTTTGTTGTTCCCCCTGCTCCAGTGCCAGAAAAAGCAGCCAGCAGAACTTGTGGTGATATTTTATTACATGCCCAAACCAAAACAGCAGATATCAGTTTTATTGAGATTATTACCAGTTTCATTCTTTGCTTCTGTTTTTAAGAAAGGAAAATTTGTGTTTGCCAGAAACAGCTAGGCACTCGTGTACACACCAAGTGCTCCTGAAAATTGATTTATAGTAATCAGAGGTTTTCCCTCAGATTTTAAAAAGAAATCCACCCTCTAGGGACGACAGACTAGATCAAGTGTCAGGGTTAACACCTGAGCTTACTGTAATCTTGACTTTTAGACTGACTGAACAGTGTAGTTCGCATCACAGGTGGGCAGAATACCCTCTTCACTGTCTCAACCTAAAGATGCAATTAGTGCCTTTTCATAGGGCACACAATCCTGCTCACACCTCTGACAGAGCAGGACTGATCCCACTGTGTTGCACACAGCCAGGTGCTGCAGAAGACCATCAATGGACTGGAGCTGCAGAGGTGAGACCACAAATCTGTACAGGCACAGGCAGCTGGGCCTCAGTGAGATGTACAGACCTTACAAGGTTTGGCAAGTTTACTTGACCAAATCCCTCGGGTGACTTAGAAGGAACAAAGGGAGACAAAAATAGATTGATGGACTGTGTCAGGAGAATTGCAAGTGTCAAAAATTTCTGTTGCTCAGGGCAGAGGAAGATGGAAGTGACTGGAAGAGGCCAGAGTTCAGGAGTGGATTTATAAGGCTCCTTCTGGCACTGATAATATTACATTGTCATATCTGCACGTGTTGCCAGAGTCAGGGTGACTCTTTCTTTATCCTCTGCTTTGCTTTTTTCCTAACAAGATTTCTTAAAGGCTTTTTCAAAAGGCATCACATGGAGCATCGCTCAGGCACGGCAGCCCAGAGACAAAGCAGGGCTGTCTGCAGCAGGGAGCAAGGGCAGCCTGTGAGCAGGTGTTGCTGTGGGAGAGGTGCACCCCTCTGGGGAGCACAGCACCCCACAAAGCACCCGAATTCAGTGTCTGTGCTGTGGGAGGGGGTCTGTTCACAGTGCTCAAGGGCAGGGGCAAGAGAAGGACATCAGTGCAAATTGCCATTATTATCTCCTACGTAAAGTAAAACCAAGATGAAGTGTGCGATAAACTGTTGTGAAGACAGGCTCTGGTGCTTTTCCAAAAAAGTGTTTCAGTTGATGTCTCTGGAGCCTGCCCTCATCAAACACCCTCACTGGCATGAGGGGAGGACCTGGACAGAGCAGGCATAGCTGCTGTGCCTGAGTGTGACCTGGCTCAGGCTGCTGTCAGTGGGCTGGATGGCCCCAGTTTGTCCATCCTCGCAGTGTGAGCTGGCTGGTCTCTGTGCTTGCTCTGGATACACTCTCACGTTGGAGCAGATTTTATCCCATGGTGTACATTTGTTCTCTGGCAAGCTGGAAGCTACAATTTATTATTAAAATTGATTGGCTCCAGTGCAGGGAAAACGATCGCAAGGAAACCCTATTACGGTTTTTCATTATCGCCATTATTTATTTTTAAGTGCTATTAATATTCCTGAGTCTGGACAAGGCAGAAGATGAGAGGTGGTATCCACCCCTACTGCTCACAACCCAAGGACTGGCAGTGCTGTCTGCAAGGGCTCTTGGAACAATTGAGCATATTGGAAAGTTTTTGCCCTCAATCTGCCTCTGGCAAATGCTAGTGGGAGTAGAGCTGAAAAGGAAAATACTTTTGCATTGCCTGAAAATGATCCAGATACCAAAGGCATTCCCGGTCTCCCCAAGGTGGAAGAGAGCTCTGCAAGCAGTGCTGGGCAGGGACAGGTGCAGCATGTGGCTCAGCAGGCACCAAGGGGATGGGAGGATCAGGGCTAAGCTGGGCTCAGCTGGAGGTCTCTACTTGGCAGCCCCAACTTCATCCACTGGGGTGGGTGTGTCGTGTCCGGTGAGGACTGAATCCATTCCACGTGGCTCTCTGTGTCTCAGATACAGTCCCACATTGCAACTGAGCCAATCTCTCTCTCTCTGAACCAATGCATCATTGGTCTTGAATTTGAAGTAGAGTTGCTCCAACTTGGATGTGAGGACAAGAACTGGCCTATTTCATAGGCTAAGCCAGAGTGTATCACCAGCTGTGACCCAAGCCTGAGGAAACCAGCAATCCAACATGATAGTGTGTTAAAAAAATAAAGCTCACTCTGGTCTGCAGAAGGAAGGGATGGCTCCCAGCTTTTATGGGGAGCACCACAGGAACCTCAATGCTCACTTACTGATGGGCTTGAGAAAAATGAAGTTTTATTCACAAAATACTAAAATGGGCTTATTTGTATCATAGACTGGATAGGTTTTATTTTTTTCTCCTCAGTAGTGAGCACTTTTTTCTTACTTCTGTGATATCTCTAGCAGTAATCATGAGGTCTCTGACACAACTGAAGTTGAGAAACAAGGTATATTGTAACTCTTGGGACATTTCCTAAGGAAATGGTTGTTCAGGAATAATATATTTCAGGAAATGAGCACAAGTTCAGGAAGACAATGTGTTATGCAAGCTAGTTTCACAACAGACGGTTGTTTTTTTGTTATTCTGTACTATTTCAGAGAACTCATGTACTAGTTTGTGATTGAAGCCCCAGAGGCTCACATGGCTAATTGAGCTAGCTTTGTACCTACTGCTGTGACTGTCATTTGGGATGTGATGATTCAGTCTGAAGGATTGCACAGCGTTGACTCGGATCACGCTATTTGTGCCATTAGGATTTTGTGACGAATTATGATCTGGACAGAGTATCTAGGTGGAAGATGGAATTTGTTTAGTCTTTGAAAAAGGAAGGTGTAAACCAGCATGAGCAGAAATTAAGCACTAGGCTTGTTAGAAGGGGCAGTCAAAGCTAGAGGCTGAGGCTGTTACAGAGCTAAGCTCCTGCAGCTGCTTCCCTGGGAATTTCTGTTTGTCAAATGGTTAGAGGTATATAAAAGACTGAGATGCTGTTGGTGTCTTCTTTGCTCCTTATTGTTAATATTTGTCAGTAAATGACAGACTATTCTTGCAAAAATATTTTTAACTCTTGATTTGCCAGTGTTAACTTCCAGTGGGGATGCAGATTATTTCAGTAGGCACCAATCCTCACTGTGAATTCAGCAGTTTGACTTCAGCAGAGGTTTGCATGTGTGAGGAAACCTGTTTTTCAGCCCAGAAGCTCCACAGTTTTAGAGGTCAGGATGTAACTTCAAAGCATTCTTCAAAGGTTTTCAGATAAAAATAACTCCTGAAGATGTGAGTTTGGCATCCCAGTCTATTTGATTGATGTGTCATTGCTTATGAAAGAATGTGTAGCTGGAATATATATTGTTAGGGAGCTCTTCAAAAGCTTCTCCTCAGAGGGGGCTGAGTCACTGGTGTCTTGGCCCCTTGGTCTCCTTGGGCCAGCAGAAGGAGCCTTTGCAGCTCCTGGATCCTGATCTGTGCAGTTCCTATTTCTCAAGTACAAAAGTTGGATGAGTGTTTTTACACCTCCCTTGAGCAGTTTTGTTACCCAGAGCAGGCTGGCAGTTGGTAACAATAGGATTTATAGGAAGAACCTTTGTAAAGTAATTTGTTGTTTTCATTCCAATAACCATGGAATAGGTGGAGATACTGCACAAATTCTGCACACGATCAGCACTGGTCTAGACAACCATAGAGACAGAACATTCATATTACCTTCTGCAATACATCTCTCAGTCATTATTAAGGGACATTGTTAGAGAAAAAAAAGGGGAAACAGGCAACTTCAGACACTTCTGAAAGTGAGACAGAGGAGTCTGTCCTCCCAAGGAAGCCTTTATCTAACAAAATGCTAACAAGATGAGCTGGCAGACAGTCAAAGGCTGACAGGGGGATCTGGGAGTCTTCCTCACATCCCATCAGATCCTGCCTGGCAGGTGATCTGTGAGGCAGATTTCAAATTGCAAGCAGCCTTCAATAATGTAGAGCAAAGTAACACTCTGAAATGGAAAGGAGGGGTGAGAGATGAAATAAGGTGCAATTCTATAAAGAAGATTTACTATACCATTGTTTATCATGTCAAAATATGTTTAGAATTTTGTTCAGAATACATCTGGCCTGTAGTACTCTGGTTTCTCACAGTTCTTTATTCCTTAGTCAGCAAAAAGCTACAGAAATTAATTGAAAGCAACTAATGAAGGTAAGAAATGTGGACAAGGTTGACTTTAGAGTTCAGTGAATTTCCACTCTACCTCATAGAGATATTAAATAGTTAAATTCCCAGCACTAGTGGGTGCTTTCAAAATGTAAGCTCTGAGTAATAGAATTTGCTGACTTTTAACAGACAACAACAAAGGTATTTATGACTTTTATTCCTCATATTTTTTATAGGTTATAATGAGTTAGAAAATTCTGTCTCACGTCCTCTTCAAATTTGGAAGCTGACATGAATGGTCCTTTTTCCCTAATTTGTCCTGTGCTGTGTGCCTGTGTGCTCCTCTGCCAGACCTCTCTAACTGTCCTCCCCTTTCTTGCAGCATGCAAGAGGAAAGAACAAGAGCACGGGAAGGATAGAGGGAATACACCCAAAAAGCCTCGGTTGGTCTTCACTGATGTCCAGCGTCGAACTCTACATGCAATATTCAAGGAAAATAAGCGTCCGTCCAAAGAATTACAAATCACCATTTCCCAGCAGCTCGGGTTGGAGCTGAGCACCGTCAGCAACTTTTTCATGAATGCACGGAGGAGGAGTCTGGATAAGTGGCAAGACGAGGGCAGCTCCAATTCAGGCAACTCATCTTCTTCATCAAGCACTTGTACCAAAGCATGAAGGAATAACCACGAACTAAACCTCGGTGGAAAAGCTTTAAAAATAAATAAATAAATAAATAAATAAAGACAGACCAGGACCTCAAAATAGCAGGTTTATACTTAAAACTATTTGAAAAAAAATATTTATAAGTCCAAAGAAACCAAAGACTTATTTCACCTGCATTATGACTTTGTTCTAAGACACACACTTTAGTAGGACGACGACTTGCAAAAAAACAGAGAGGAAGAAGAAAGCGAAATGGAGGGAACGAAACAGAATGCAAAGAGAAGAGAAACAGACCACTGGTCTTACACCTTTGCCCATTATCATCTTCACCGTACTTGGCTGTTTAGTGGTTTGGAGCATAGTGATTTCCTGTCATTGAACGGACATCTCTTTGGATACAGCTCTTCATTTCCACAGCAATCGCCATGAAGGTGTATAGTGTATCTGTACTGCGTACACACCGGTGGTTAGGGACTTAGTCAGGGCTGGTCTTCAGAGAGGGCTGTGCCATGGCACAGCTGACAGAGCGTGGAGTCGTCTGAATTCCTTTGAACGGTAGTGTGATTTTTGCTGTTTCACAGTTTGAACTTAAACCGGTGCAATGCCTGGGAACAAGTTCAAACTAGGCAAAGAAATTTTGAATGGTACCTAAACCAGTGCATTCTCTTTGTTTGTTAAGGAATGTTCAGATTTAAAAAAGGAAAACTATTCCATCCATAAAAAAAAAAAAATCGACTAGCTACCAAAGAACACATTTAATAATTATATTGCAGGTATTTTATTGCAATGATTTTAATATTCCAAAGCTATTTTTACACAAAATACTATGTAGAGTTATAGGTATAAACTAATCTAACTGTATAACACATAAAACTTGTAATCAAGACTGTTATTTGCAATTAGTAAAACCACATTATTGTTTCTTTCCATGATTGGCAAGAAAGAATGTCACCCGAGGAGATCGCAGCCCCTGGCAGAGCACAGGTACTGAGGATGGGATGCTGCTTCCGTTGAATTCAGTGGGCCCTTTTGTCACTGACTTCAACGGGAGCAAAAAAAAGGAGCCACGTGTTCCAGCCGCGGATGAGGCTGTGGGAGCCGCCTGCTGCATCCGCAGGCGCTCTCCCAGGCTGGCAGTGCTGGAAGCCCGGCGCGGACCGTGCGCTGTATTTCAATGTGGCTCAGCTCTGCCATCTAGCCTGCGAACAGGAGACCTGAGGCACTCAGTATGCAAAAATGAAACGAATTGAGAGATGCAAAACCACAGGGCTCAGTGTCTGATCAATACTCATTGACATTAGTGAGCTTTTTTTTTACCTATTGACTATACCAGGCAAAGGAATAGTAATAGCTTTGAAGGCTTGTGGTCTTTTCCTATTGAAAACAGTGGTACAACATCAGTTAATGTTGGTGGGAAGAGCTCCAAGAGGAGCTCTAGTAGTGCTTTTGGAAGGAGAAATTGTGATCCCTCTGAAGTCAAGAGCAAAATTCCCATGATACCGAGAAACAGCCTGATGTTTTGTGGCTTTGTATCTGTGTGTAGCAGGCTGAGCTTTTGTCCCATGCATTCTTTCTTGCTCATCTATTAGTCAGGATAATGCATGAAATAGTTTAAAGTTTGTAGCTGAAAAGCTTTATATGCTCTGTTGCTAACAGACCCATAGGAGAAAAATCATCCCGTTCCTACTCTGATAAAATTAAAAAGAAAAGCGTGGAACATCTGCATATTAAATTTTAGTGTAAGGGGAAAATAGACTTTAAAAACCATACATGTGCCTGTTAGATTTCTAACCGGTGTTTCAAATTACTGTAGTAATTATGCTAGGTATATTAAATTCCAAAGTAACCAAATATGCAGTCATAGGCCCAATGCAAGGACTAGAAATAGGTAAACTTAATTGCAACCTTTTTTTTTAATTAAAAGAAAATAAAAATGAAAATTCAAGGTAAACTAGAATCCAAACACTACCAACTGTTGCAGATATTGGTTTAGGGGATGAAGCCCACTCAAAATACCAGTGACACCAAAGCTGAGCAACTTTGTAGCACCAGTTACTTCCCAAAAGGACAGGGTCTAGACAAGGTTCAGGGTGTACAGGTAATTTCCACTAAGTGTTTAGAATACAGATGAAATATCTCTTTATTAAAATAAAGTAAAATAAAACCAAGATTTTTGGCATCGAATATTTCTCCATATTTCAGTATGTTAAACCCACTTTAAGACTGCCAAAGCAATTCTCTAGGGAAATGGAATCTGATCTGGGAGTTTTTTGAGTCTCTAGCTTACCTTAAATTTTAGCAAGCTTTTTTTTGAAGTGTTCCATCCCCACGGAGACATTGACATGGAAACATTAGTAAGCTCACACACAAAAGTACCTTATGAATGCAGTCTCACTAGTGTAAGGTAAATAAAGGACAGTGATAACTAACGGTTTAGTTTTTCCAGCAAACGCTGCTTTGTAACGTACCTATAGTTTAGAAAAGAAAGCCTTATTTATTTAAAACTTGAGAATTTAAAAATGCAGGGAAATTCAAAGTACATTGCCGCATTTTTTAGTATTTTCTTTTTATTGTCTTTATAGACTACTTGCTGAAACCAAAGAGAACTTTCATACCAGCATTAAATTTGCACCCAATATGCAATTTCAGGATCTCTGATACACACACATGCAAGCCCCTAAGTAGGACTGTGTATATGTACATGCACACACATTTTTGTGGGGTGTATGTATGTATACATGTGCACACACGTGTCCACACACACTAAAACTGATGCACAAGTTATAGATTTTAAGTGTTTTGGGTTTTTTACATGTCTGTTTAAGTATATATAAACCTTTTGGTTTTCTATAAGCCATTAGGAACAAACCACTCTTCCCATGAGCAATATGCGCCTCATACTCTGAATAGGCAAAGAACACACTTTTCTTTGATTCCTTTCAAAACATGAAGCAAATAACTATGGAACTGTTCATTCTACCTGTAAAGCTGTGTTACCTCTGAGTAGACTGCCCAGCTGCACCGACTGAAGCATGCACAGGTTTCCTGGTGCTCCCTGGCTCTGAGTGATGCCATTACTCAACAGGGCACCCTTGAAGGGGAGCTTCTCCTAATGCTGCATTTAACATTACACAGGAAACCTGTCTCTGTCCTATTACTGTCAGTCTTTTGGTTCATTTCATTCCTGACTAAATGGAAATCAGTTTCAAATGCAACAAAAAGCATCTAAAACTCTGCCAGGAAGGGTTAGGAGAGGGAGCAGAACCTGAAACAGTTTGGGAGCATCAGGAGATGGGGCTTCAGTCAAAGGTGACCCCACGGGCAAGAGGGCATTAGGAACATGCATTCAGCTCACAGGCTGCATTCAAAACTGACCGCAGTGACCCACAAGGGGAGGCTGGCCAAGAGGTGAACTGTCCGCATCCATTCCCATTGTAAATGGCATTATTAGATTTCCAGGAAAACAAAAAAACCAAAAACCAAACAAAAAAATTCCCATTCAGACTGACCCACACCACTCTGTTAGCCCTGCTTGGCTTCCCAGGGCCGCAGCCTCCTCTCCTTACTCAGGTAAACCAAACCCAACCAGAGCGAGCCAGCAACGGGGCTTTTGCTTGAGAAGTTGCTCCTGCACAACCAGTGCCAGGAGCAAATTCCCAAGCAGCTGAGTGGCCAGGGGTGCCCTGGCATGAGACCAGTCCCAGGGCTGCCCATGGGCACTGTTCTTTTCCCGAGATTTCAGGATAAGGACGTGGTGGTGGTGGGCACTGCCCCAGGGGCTGCTGCTGCCCAGAGGGCTCGGAAACACTGCTGAGCTTATACCAAAGAGTCTTAGGACACCTCTCCTCACCTGAGTTGTAAACAAGACATTTTTACCCCAAAAAACAGTCCTTCTTTCTACTACTCTTCCTCCTATCCTCCTCCTCTTCCTCCTCCTTTGTACATAGGGATGAAAACTATGCATTTAGCAAACAAAGAGAAAGCACTTACCCTTTTCTATCTCACTGCGTTTGGGTGCATTCAAAGGCCCAGGGGCTAATTTTGAGACTTTGCTTAGCCTCCTGGTTTATTATTGTGGTGTGGTTAGCTTTACAATACATTTGGTAACTATTTGCTAAAGACAAAGAAGCAAAAGGTAAGGAATAGCTACTTCCACGTGTTAAAAAAAAAAAGAAAAAAAAAAAGAAAAAAAAAGTGTGTAAAGATCTACTATTTATAGTGTGAACCAAAGACGCTACCTCACTCGATTTCCATTGGTGATTTTAATCACATTGATGATACCAAAGAATACCAAAGATTTTTCATGCACGGCCTTGGTCTGGAAAGGGAACTCATCCTCCTTCTTACCCCCATTCCCCTGAACCCCCTTCCCCACCTTCACTCAGTGTGTAACCTTGTCTTCATTCTTAGTGGTAATGCTAATAACCTTACGAATACTTCTCTTGCTACAACTGCTACTACTGACGATGATAAGGATAATAATAATAATAATAATAAAGCTCTAGGCAAACATGTTGCAAACTTTGTAAACTCATAGGACGAGTGCCTTGCTTGAACCAAAGTGTTAAACCGCTGTTGACCTCTTTATCTCTCACCTTATACTCTTTGAATACCTCAGCCTGTTAGAAAGGCCACTAATGAAAAAAAGGAATAATTCTTCACCGTGGTGCTTTTTGCCGTGCAACCATGCAATGAAACTTTCTTTGATACCAAAGGAAAATGTTTTTTTCCACTTTCTTGCTGACAAACCAAAGGTTCCCTCTTCTTTCCCCCAAAGCAGCTTGAGTCCCTCAGCCCAGACAGGCCGTGCATCGCTTTTACCAATTCCTCCAAATACCTCATAGTAATAAATCTTTAGGGTTATGTTGTATAGAGAGTCTATGTGATAAGGCAGAACTTACTAGTTTGATAATTGTTAAGGTTACTTAAAAAAAAGCTTTATAATTCTTATTTATTTTGTAGGGGTTGTTTTGTTTGTATATTCCTTTTATATTGTTTGGTTTGGGTTTCTTCTTTTTTCCTTTTTTTTTTGGCAGAACTTCTCTGTTATACTCAAGGAAGATCTTATTCCTGGGAATGTTTTGAAGTGGGTAAAGATCGCTGTTTGCAATGAATGCAAGAAAGGGAAACATGGCTTTGATTACTTTTGTTTCAACTAGGATGCTTTGTGTTTGCTAGTTGATGTTCTTTTCACAGGGTAAAAAAAAATATTCTCTGCTGTGATAAATGGTTCCTATTTTTTCTCTATAATGTGCTGTGACTTTTAATTTAATTACATTTTGTATACACTTATTTAATCACTGCTTTAATTTATGACTATGTAGTTTAAAAAAAATTGTATATAGTAGATTCAAAAATGGCCAAAGCTTTATGTTACAATCTTTTCATTCTTGATGCCGAGATGAACTGAAGGAGAGTGCTTCTCTTGACTGCAGGGTGTATCTTCAGCCTTGTCTTGGCATGCACTTCCACCTGTGTTACAAACACTGCCAGGTTACCCCCTCCAGGCCTCCCTCCCCCCCAACTTGTACATGCCAAAATGAGTGTTTCAAGGTAGTACTTTCATCACTTAGAAAGCAGAAAGGCATTATTAGTGTGTTTTTCCTTTAATTTATTTGTCTTTTTTCTAGAAAGGTTGCTTTGTGGGTGAGACCCGCACATCCAAAGAATTTAAAAGTCATTTAATGTTTAAAAAGCACTGGCATTTGTGAGAGATTTTGCTGAGTTTTTGTTTTCCTTCGCCATTCGCACGGGTAGCGCAAGCGGCGGGCGCAGGCCTTGGGAGCCAAGCTGACTTGACTCTGGAATCCTTGCTCACGGGAAGGCCTTTGCGGCGGGCGATGGGATGGCGTGGGCTTGGAGAGCTCTCCAGGGCTGGGGCCACCCGTGGGACACCACCGGGTCACCTGCTCTCCAGGCAGGGCCCGCAGGGGACGGGACAGGTCCATGAGGCGCAGCTGAGTCCCCCAAGAAGTTGCAGCTTCATCCAGGTAGAACTGTGGTGCCTCGGGTGCAGGTGAGCACATGGGGGACCTGTGCTGTGTCCCTCCCAGGGGCCCAGGCACAGCCCCTGCCCCGGTACCCCCACAGCTCGGGGGGCGACAAGGCGGTTTTGAGTGGAAAAGCAAAAAGAAAAGGGTAATGACAATGATAATTCTGCAAAGCTGATGATGGCATCATGGCACAGAGAATAGGATGCCACTCGCCTGTGTTTTATTTTGCATAAAGAATAGATTCTGTTTCAGCTGAGTGTTGTGTACTGACACAGTTTGTGATGGCTGTAAATATTTCCTTTCCCGTGCAGTAGGTGAGCCCCAGGTGTACCTCATTTTCCTTTGAGGGGATAGTGTAGGGGTTGAGGGAGGGAAGGACAAGGGCAGGGTCTAAGCTTTTGGTCAGAAGTTACACTTTCTAGGTACATTTTTTATACTTCAAGTATTGAAATGGGGCAATAAAGACGCTCTGAAATGCAGGATCATTAAATGGTCTGTTGTTGTGCATTGGCTCAGTGTCTGCTTTTAATACAGGAGCTAATGCTGTGCAATGAGTTATGCTTCACGTGGAGGGGGAGGCAAAGTCTGTGAATCCAGCATGAGCCATCGAGCCCTGGACAAACTGTGCTTAGGGAGCCGCGGTTTCCTGTCCTGTTCCGGTAGTTTGGTATTTCACGGAATGTTCTGCATTTACTGCATTTACTGCATCCTCACTGTGGGGCCGCGTTAGTTTTGCAGCCTGAACTGAACAACAGGGAATGTAGGGTACAGCCTTGTCTTTGACTAGCTCGGGTCTGCGCACCCCCGCCCGCAGCCCGGGACCCCCGGGACCCCCCGGACCCCCGCCCGGCGCGCCCTCCCCCGGCTCCCGCCGCAGAGGGGGCGACAGAGACAATCACAGGTCCCAGCTCCGTAGGGGTAGGAAATCTTCCCAGAGCAAGCGGGAGTTCTTCCAGAGCAACGGAACAAAACAAAACAAAACAAAACAAAACAAAAAAAAAAAAAAAAAGAAAAAAAAAAAAAAAAAAAAAGGAAAAAAACCACCACGCAAACAAAGCGAAGATTTTGCTAAAGCCCTTTGCTGCCATCTTTAGTTCGCCCATTAGGAAGCAGCAGTAGTTCATGCGTTGCATCTGCATTTCAGACTAAGTGATTATTGTACCTAATTACAGTTGATTGCTGATATTTCCTCACTCTCTCTCTTAGTCAAGCGCTTCTTCTGTATTTTTGTGTGTAGCGATGACAAGTGCAGTGCGCTAGGCATTGCCCTGGGTTGGGTATGAGTATCTCCTGTACTGCGTTAAGATTTCCTTAAGTTACTTTTTTTAAGCTTTGCTACTGTTCTCACTTTATGCCGTGCAATATCATCTGCTGTGTTTGCTAAGCGAAAAGGAAAAAAAAAAAAAAAAAAAAAAGAGAAAAAGGAAAAAAAAAAGAAAAAAGCAAGTGATGATGTCATCATGCTTTTCAGTGTTACAATGTTTCAGCGTTACAATGTTTCAGCGTTTATGTAGTCACAAAAATGTAGTAAATAAAAGGTTGGATTTTCCAGCACTTTAAATTTAGACATTTCTTTGCCTTCTTTTGTTTCTCCCTGTGCAGCCACCAGGCTGAGACAAGGGCAGCCCCAGCTCTCCCATGGGACGGGCAGCATTCGGTGGAGTCATGGGAGGGACATCCATGGAGGGGGAACACTAAAGGGCTCTTCAGGCTTCACAGCACTGTGTCTTCTTCCCTCCATCTGTGCTGAGGTTTGCAGTCCCCAGCAAGAACCCCCCATTCACCTGTGCTCCCCAACCTGTCCCATCCCAGCATGGTGGGCTCTGGGGAGACGAGCACAAAGTGTCTGAGGGGCAAGCACGGTTCATACCAGATGCATTTCTCTAATTGAGGGAAAAAAACATTAAGAAAATAGGTAAAGCAAATAATCTTGGTTTCCTTTATATCATCTAAGGGTATGGATGTCACCAAACTAATTCACAGAGGTGTTTCCTTCTGTGTGATGGAGTCCACCCCAGGCCCGCAGGATCAATATTTAATTGTTTAAAGGGATATTGTATTCCTTTCCTGTCACTGTTGTTAATGCCTCCGTGCTCTGTAATCCCACGGGGTCTTTTCCTGGGGATCTGATCAGAGAGATTACCCATCACTCGGGAGTGGTGGGAGGAGAGTCCCAGCCATAAAAGATTCAGCAATGCATTGAACCGTTTTCTCTCTATCTCCTAATGAAGTGATGAAGCGTGTGCCACAAAATTTAACAGGGTTTTGTAGCAAATCAGGTTGCACTGCTGAGAGGAGGATTAAACCTTCATCTTTGTCCCATAAATCATGGCATCAGCTACATTTATTCTGATGGATGGTCTGGACTCTGCTGACAGTATTTTATCTCTGGAAGTGCCTGCAGCCTGTGCCCTGATGTGCAATTTCTTTTTACTGCTAAGCTGAGAGGCAGTGAGCACACCCCTTTGGAGGGCTCCCCTCGGGCTTGGTGTCCCAAGACAATGCCAGAAGCCAAAGCATCACTAGGAACCCATGGCCAGGGCAAGCACAAAGGCACCAGGAACCCATGTCCTTGGGCACCCCTGGCCACCCAGCCTGTGCTGAAGGAACAGGCCAGTTGCAGGCAGGGACAGCTGGGGTGCCCCTGGTGCACAGTTTCCCAGTTACTTCATCATATTAGAACTTTATATCTGAGATACATTTAACTTTGGTGTGTGCACCATTTATGGCAGCATGCTCAGGGGAGCCAGCTGGGCTTACCACAGGTTCCCACAACCCAAACACCAAAATGAGCATCACAAATTTTATTTCCCGAGCACTGTCAGAAAGCAAGGAACACAGACAGTGGATCAAAGCAGAGGAAACCAGCTCCCCAGAACTGCGAGAGGAGTTGCTCTTGCCTCAGTTGCACCCAGACCTTCCCAAAGACAAAGACAACAACAGCAGCTGGGTGCTGCTTTCACCCACCTTGGCATGAGGCCACTCTTGGTGGCAGCACTGGCAGCACAGGTGATTCAGCAGCTGCAGCCCATTCTTATGTGACGGTCCCAGGGCAACAAAGGCTGTCTGAGCTGGGCCCTACTTCCTAACCAGAGGAGCTGTGCATGGTAAGGGGGCCTGGCATGTTTGGGGGTAAATACGGGCTGATTTGTGCTCAGATTTGAGCTCCTTAGGGTTTTGTGTTTAGGTGGGGGTGGCTCAGGTGCCCTGTGTGGGATGGGGCAGTGCTGCTGTCAGTGTTATAAATTACCAATAAGCACTAAAAGCCTAAAGCAGGGTCATGGAGGGGAGGTGGGTAATGAGGCAGCGGACAGAGCTGGAAGGATGTGCTGCCTGCAGGGCTGGGGCTTGCAGTAGGGCATGTCTCTGTAGCAGGAGTAGGAAGGTCCCCAGCAGGCATGGAGCGGTGGCTATGCTGGGGCTGCTCGAAATCTGGGACAGTATCTGCATGAATCCTGAGAAATCTTCTTGCTTTTAGGGCACAGTTGGGGGAAGAGGGAGCTGTGCACTGCCCAGCCCCTGTGCTGGGGCTGTGGGGCCATTTTTCTCCCTGGGTGACAATTGCTGCTTGAATGGGGATGGCAGTATCACACCTACACATCTGGGAGCCAACACAGTTATTTATGTACAGGAAAAAGCCCTTTGTTAAAAATGGTCTATTCATCAAGCAAAATAATTTCCTGCCCAAGGGAGGTGCCTAGAATTTGAGTCTGTTATGCTTTTGGTACTAATTATTGCTTAATGTTAGAGATGATTGAGAGGGAAAGTTAATCCTTGTTATCAGCTTCATTAGGAAGAAGTACTGCAATGCAAAGTATAGACACTTAATGTAAGTGAATCCACAGTGGCTGCTAATACATAAACTACGCAGAGCTCAGAACATCTACTGAAAATGGTTGGCAGTGGGAAGAGTACCAAGTAGTGCCATTGTCACATGCCAACTCAGCTTGTGTGCTCTGCCCTGGGTACCCAGTTGTCCCCTCTGTCACACAAACAGACTTTTGATCTGACTGAAGGTGGCCACACTTTCGTTTTGGTAGCCTCATGAGCAAAATACAACCCCAGACTTAGCAACTGTCTCCCTGAGACAACACTGCTCAGCCAAGGTCTGCCTGCACAGCTAGGCAGGGCTGCTTGGAAGGGCTGCTGTGGTACAAATGACATGGTTAACAAGTCCTTTCCCCTCCTTTCCCCAACAGGGATATAAAGATTTTCAATTGTTTGAAAGTGGAAGCAGGCTTTAAACTGGTACTGGCGGCCAGGCTGAGTCACTTTGTGAACATGGTCAAAGCTTTTACATCCCTGGTGTCACCTGCAGGTTTGGGGTCCTGGCACTCTGGTTGTTGTCCCACAGAACAGGTGCTTAGACTTTTCTCCTGCTGGACAGGCACAGCGGTTTGAACAGGATGCTCAGCATGTGGCAGGCACAAACCCCTGTGTTTCAGTGTACTGTGACTCTCCCCTGCTGTGCTTGGCACAACAGGGTCCGGTGAAAGGTAACAAAGCATCTTACTATGAGTTTCTCTTGGTGGAGGATTTTTCCAAAATTTGTCAGTAGTGTGAGGGCACTGTGAGGCAAAAGGAAGGTGTGTGGCCATGACAGCAGGCTGTGTGAGGCCCCTGCTCTGCAGCAGTGAGAGAGTCCTGCAAGGGGCCACCAGCAGGCAGGGAGCAGTGGCCTCTCCCCTGGCAGTGTGTGCTGCCTGGGGTGACTTAGCCACAGAAGCAATTGTGTTCATCACAAATATCCCTGGTGATGCAGGGACAAGGTGAGTGAATTACTCAAATTACTTGAATCTCCCCAGTGGTGCACGGAGATTCAATCTCTACGTGGCATTAAATCAAGTCAGTGACATAGATCAAAGGATACTGCTTTAATCACCTCGTTAGGCCACAGACATCATTAGTTACTCATTATGATGTGTTGATGCCGGCATTCTCTGTAACACAGTTATGTACACTCGCTATCAGACATTTTTCTCATCAAACGGGATGTCAATACTTTAACATCTTAATGAGTTACAGTCAATATCCATTGCAATAAAGCTCGTGTTTTCTCATGATTTCATCTACCCTTAGGGTTTTGATTAAAATGGCTGCTTTTTCCAGGTAATTGATTGAGGAATTAGGGAAATTCCATGTAGGAACAAGCACATGCTGCTATGCAGACTCTGAAAACCTTTGGTTGTCTCCAAGTGCTTTAGAGATTACAAGGGAGTTTGCAATTTTAATATGGATTTTAGATACTGTTGCTTAATTCTTCTCTCCCAATCACTTGTAAAACAGATTTAGTATCAAATAAAGTAATTAAAATATCTAAGAGTGTATTGGAAAAATGTTACAAGCAAATCATTGGTTTGCAAAGGTCTAAGAATGAGAACAAGTGCTGCTGTCAGGTGAGCACCAGTTTGGATGAATATACACAATAGGAAGGTTTTCTGATTTACTGTGTTGGCAAAACATTAAATCATTTGAAGGAACAAAAAGCAGGCAGAACAGGCTGCAGTGTTATTTCGGGCTCAGGTTTAGCAAGGGTAAATTTGCAGAGGTCCCCAGTTTTTCAAGCTGAAGTAAAGTATCATCTATTTAGGCAAAGCAGATTTTTTTTTGCCAAGTGAACTGAAGAAGTTTGCCAGTGTACTGGGAGAGAGAAGTCTTGAAGGTTCCCCAGCTTGCTGACCATATCCTAATTTCATCTGAGAAAAATATTCGTACATCACCAAGGCAAAGAAATTAAATATGAAAAGGAGGATGATGTAGTAGCAGCCAGCCAGCAGAACTGACTTGGTGCCCCACAGCTGTGTCCTTCCCAGATGACATGACTGAACACCACACAGGGCTGTGCCCACAAGGGGTTTTCATGTCACACAGCTGCTGAGGTTGGTTCTCCCTGCTGGTCCCTCGGGCAGGGGCAGAGCTCTGCCTGCAGCCCACAGCCATCCTGCTCACTGCAACCCTCCCACCCATCTGGACAAACCCTGGTTCCATGTAGGTGTATTGCTAAAAATACAAGTAACTTCAGTAATTCCCCTTTTAAACAAATCTCTGTGAAATTTGATGCTTCTCGTATGACAGATTTAGGGCTGCAGTTTGGGACTGTAAAGCCACATTCAAACTGCTTTTTATTTTAAACCCCTCTCTTATACAGGAAAAGACAGCAGAGGTTTCCTGGATCTAATTTAAATCATGGATTGGGTATTTTTTTACTGTTTATGGTAGTGAAAGGCTATGTGGTTGCTGGATTAGTAAGAATAAGAGAGAAAATTTGTCATATTCTTAGCAACCACGGAAAATAGAAAATGAGCCGTTATGATTTGCATTGGACAACACCAACCATTTCCACTGCTGAGCTCAGCAGCCTGGAAAGGGCAACTCCCAGTGGAACCTGGCAGTGCTGGGAGTGGGCAGGCACCCTGGGGCACACAGGGATGCTCTGCTGGTGAGGGCTTGAGGCGCTTGGGAGCAACCCTTGGTAGATGTGTCTGTGCTGCTCTACCTGACACACACCTGAGCCATGGGGCCCAGGCACTCCTGTTAAAGGGCAGATATAGAAAGTAAAAGTAAATAGATATTTGCAGAAAAGCATGGCCCCCAAATAATGCACATGAGGGTTAGTGTCAAAATGAAAAGCGTATAGAATCAGCACTCCGAACTTTGGTTCATCCTGTGGTCATTACACCCTGGGGTATTCTTAAGGACCTCTGCTGAGAGTCAGGCTTGGGTTGCCTGACGTACAAGTGGTTTCTGGTGATCTGTCCCTGTGTCCTTGGAGGATTACATGCTGTGGTAAGGCAGTGTGGAGTTACCAGCATGATTCACTTTGCCAGTTACCCAACTTGTCTGGATCACTGGAGTCCCAGAGTGAGTAAACGAGACAAGAAATCTGTTTAGAAAATATTCTGAATGGAAGCCCAAAGGGTAAATATGGCTGAAAGAAGGGAAGGCCATCATCTCTCCTTTCTGTGCAGCCGTCACCCCTGTGCTTTGTGAAGCTGCAAGGAAACTTTGCATGCTCATTTTGAATAGGAACTTGCAGATGAGGAGGTGCAGGTGATGATGGAGAGAGAAGCAGGAAAGGCAGCAGTGGGAAGGCACAAATATTTAGAGGAGAAATGAGTCACTCTGGGGCCTGATTCATGGAGTTAGGCAGAATGAGTGCAGAATGAGTTGGGTCTCTGTGCCCATGGAGGAGCTCCCATGCCAAGCTGTGGACCAGGCCCTTAGAACATGGGAAAAGGTATACAAGTGCCAGGCTCCTGTCTGCCCCTTGCAGTCAGGCTGGAGATGACTAAATTTAAAGCTGTTTCTCAGTGAAGGCAATAAATGTGCTGGGAGGTATGTGGTAGCCAGGCCCCCACTTGGAAGGCAACTACATGTTTGCTTCCCAGCCTTACTTCCCAGTTCAATGCCTACTTCTTCCAGGAAAGCAAGGGGCTGCATGGAGGAGATGGCTCTGCCAAGCCAGGAGTGCAGCTAGGGCAGCCATCCCTCTGGGAACAGCTCAAATAGATGGTGATTCACAAGTGGGAGATGCACGGCTGTAATCACAGCCACAGCTCTGCCAGCAAGTTCAGAAAAGGGTTTGGATGTGCACCAGACATTTTAGCAGTTTCTCTTGCAGAGTACAGCTGGTATGGTCCAAACTGCTCTGATTCAGTTATGGAACATTTTGCAATGAGTTTACATCCCTAATGATGACATCATCATCATGGCTGGGCTTCGCGAACGAAGATTTGGGAAGGGCTCTACCCACGCTTGCTACAAGCGCTGATGGCTAAAGAGGCCAATGTGGGACAAACAGGTCCGGTTGCAGAAGGCACAGCAGAAAGACTCCCTGGGAGAGATCGACAAGACGCGATTCTTTCTGCGTTGTCGTTTCTCCTCAAGAGTGATCCTGCGTGTGTTCTCATTTTTTATAATATAAGCCCAAATAACATTACTTGCAACTGTCTGATAATTTTCTTCTTTTAATAAGAACAAATTTCAATATGCACAGAGCAGCATGTTCTAAATCAAGTCTATTTTTGTCAATCTAGTTTTGCATATTTGGGGCAGAAAATATGAGGGGTCTTTACGAGGGGTTTTTAAGACTTCATTTTGAATTTAAAAGACTCTCCCTGAAATTCAGAAAAGCTAGAATGGTTCTTTTCTGTGTCTTACATTAATGGAACAGAAAAACATCATTGCAGCTTATATTACTGTAGGCAGTAATAAGGTTTTTTCACTCATAGTATTTTAGGTGTTTTTCTTTCTCTCTTGAAACTGCAGAATTCTTATTTAACTTTTCTGCTCTGTATGAATGATAAATTAAAGGGTCTTTAGATGCATGATGAAAGTGTTAAACTTTTCTGTAGATCTCTATCCTATGGGTTTTCAATATTGTAAGAAGATTGCAACAGATAAAGTTTTAAAAAGGACATGCTAATTTTTATTTGTATGCAAACATTGATAATACTGTTATCAAGTTGTAATTTGATAATAATCAAATTACAACTTGATTGTTATACAGTCAGTACTTTATATATTCCACATTCATTTACTTTCATCACATACTAGAAAGCTCACGTAGCTTAAACTGTGTATTTTAGAATACTGAATAGAAGAAGGAGTTTAGTATTTTTATAATCACTGATATTAAATTTAGAACACCTAAGCCAGTGCTTTTATATGTTGGCTTAACACCATGCTCAAATTTGGCAAAACAACAGAATTAAGAAATAATGATTCCAGGTGCACCACTCAGGAAAAAGGTCATTTTCATGCCAAGTCCACCAGAAAAAAAAATTGATTTGAACTCTCTGAAATGGAAAATACAAATTTTAAATGCATATGCTCACATGAACACACATATCTCTTCTTCTCTCACCCTCTAAGAAGACCAATGTATAACTGAAAAAGAATAAAAAGCCAGAAATTGAATAAATGAGAGGCACTGAGCTGACAGTGATTCAAGACTGAAAATATGGAAATGATCTTTCTTTAATACAAACAATGAAACACTACTCTGAATGTAAGAATGAATGTAGTAGATTCTTTCTTCACCAGTCTTAAATATTGAAAAGATGAGTTTATTAATAATAAAATAAATAAAATATTTCCAGAAAGCAGAAGAATCCAAGATTAAGGGCAATGAAAAAGAGAAATTATGTCTTTTCCATTAAGTCATTACTATGTTCTTCAACTCAGATTATGAAACAAGTTTTGAAAAACACACTCTAAATTTTCCATCTATTAACAGGAGGGAAAATAAAAAATAATAAAAAAACCAAACTGGGTTTCTGCTCTTTAAAGAGCATCAATATGTCAAGAATAAAAATAGTGCCAAATCCAATAGAACCCCTTCTCTGTGGTGCCACCTCCTAATCTAGTAAGCATGCCCATTCAGTTATTGGTCTCTGTTCTGTAACCTCGAGTCATGAATGCCAGTTGTCATGATAAAAATTATATGTTCTTCTCTGGTATAAGGCCACCAATCCACTACACATAAACTACTAAGATATTTTGGGTAATAAACACACTGTAGAATAAGTCCTATTTTTAGTAAGTCAGTCATGAAACAGGTTTTCTCTTGATTGTTGGCTTGAAGCATCGTAGTCCTACACCTGGGACTAATTTTCAGATGCTTTATTTTTGTAGAGGAAGTTTAAGACTTCATTTTTGCATGATAAAAGAGCTAAACAGTTTTTGAAACAATAAAGAGAAGCAATATAAATAAGCTTTTAAAAATTAATCCTTCTTTAAATGCTTTTTCTCATTTTGATTTTAGGTTTTCAATATTGCATTTTGGTGTTTGATCAATTATGTAATAGACAAGGAGACTCCTTATAGATATAAACTTGCCTTCAGGTCTTTCACATTGGATTTTGAAGACTTTAAGATTTCTGGGGATGACCCTGTGTTTTCAGGTATTGTATTGGTATTGTTAATTGCTTCAAATATGTCTGCCCATTCTTATTTTCAAGGAAGCCAACTCTTCACTAATCTTGCTTTTTCTTGCCTGAGTAGGCACAGTTCATTTTTAAGCCAAAGGCTTGTAATGTTGACAGCACATCTGAGACTCAACTCAGAATAGAAAGGATCATTTTCTTTGTTCCAGAAAGTCTGTTTAGCCTTTGTTACTTTATAAGATTGCCCTGAGTCTTCCCTGGCTTGCAATTGCTAGTATTGACAAACATTAACAAACATCTACAGGTGTATTTTTTATCTGATGTACTGCAGATCATCACTTTTGTTCAAATTACTAGCTGAGAAGGTCTTAAATGCATATATTGTTCATGAAATGAGAGTGAAGAAAGACTCAAGTTAGTACCTTTGTTGAAAGTTTCTTAGCTATGGGTTGAGGATTTTTTGTTTGTTTCTTTTAGGAGGAGGGATATTCTGATTTTTGCTGGCTTGCATGCTTACTTGCTTGCTTGCTTGCTTTTTAAGCTTATTCGTTAGAAAATGGTGTTGGCTGGCTAGTTAGGTGTCTAATCACACACACGCAGTGTGGAACTGCCTACAGCACCATCCACCTGTTCTCCAGCCTGTGAATGGGGTATGCTATGTACCCAAACGTACTGTGAGAGGAGGCAGTGGAAGGCCAACTTATTTATTACAAGTAGGGATAATTCTCTTCCTGCAGGTTTTTTGCTTCATTTTGTATGCAGGCTGGAGGCATTATATATTAAGTTTGCCTGGCAACCAAATATACGTCTCTTTTCCATTTTAGGACTTACTTTTCAGTCCGTGTAACTTTAATAAAAGCTTTATGTATATGGTTTCATACTACAAGAAAACAAGGATTTATCTGAAAAACTGGCAGGAAGATACATGCTCACCATTTGAAGGCCTTTCAGAGTGACTTAGCTTTTCCTTCTTCTCTTATGAACTTACAGAATAAAGCATTTCTACTTGGTCAGTCAAAATGATACTAACTTCCTTTTGATTATTCATTTTATTCTAGAAAATCAGATTAAAAAAAATTAAAATTTACACAAAAATCTTTACTGACGCAATGATGTAATACTCTTATTCTTTTAAGAAAGCACATATACTTGTCTCTTCACTGGGGACTTTCCTCCAAATCTCTTCTCTTCGGAAGGTTATTTTTCTGTGAGACATCAGGTATTTTGAAGGGAATTGCATTCCATGGCAAGAGTATAAGTTATAAGGGTCAGCATATTGACATTATTCACACCACTCGAAGTCAACAACACCTGTCATATTTTTTCAAGATGACTGTGCTACTCATTTCTGTATTCAAAAAAAAACCCTTAAACACTTGTCAGCAATAAAAGAGAGGACATTTTTAAAATAGATTTGAATAATTAGCACAGTTGACAGGTTGTAACAAAGACCTCATATATATTACTAGAATGTGAGATCCACTGTGACAGAATATTTTTTAGGATTTGGGCAGTGAATCAAAAAAGTGGAATGAATGTATGAAGGAAGAAAGTTCTGTTTCAGTTTTCTTTCCTCCAGTGTCCAGTGTATCCTTTTAATGTATTTGCTTTTACAGAATTAAATTACAAAATATTCCTGGTGGACTGTAAAGTTGATTGTTACCTTTTGGTTTTATTGACATTGGACATTTTTTCACCTTTATTAATGTTTGCCCTGCTTAATAAAGGTTTCATTGGAGTAAGTGTATGATTTTGTTCATGTTCTATTCAGAACCCTAAAGAAATAAAACATATAAAGCAAGTGAAAAAGTCAAGGAAAAATAGGTAGATATCAGGAAAAAAACAGGTGAGGAATGCATTGTAGGAATGCCTAAAAGGATTGGCATCATCTGATTTGCTTGGCCCATTAGCACTGCTGCATTGTCAGGATGTTGCTCAGATCTCGTTAAGACTTTAGTTGTAACACTTTGGAACCTAACAGACATCAGTGCAAACTACCATAACAAAGAACTGAAATATTCTTGTGTCTGAGAGTATATCAGGTCCAATCTGAGATTTGTTTTTCAAATATCACCTCTGTTTTATATTAGCATATTCATTTTGCACTGTGTGCTGAATTAATCTCAAGATTTACCAAGGGCAGGGATATTGTGATATACTGCAGTTAGCAATCATGTCTGATAAGGTTTCTGAGAAGCCATCCTGAAAATGATCTAGTGGCTTTTGTTTGTCTGCCAAATATCATCCATTCCCACGGAGCAATTCACACAGGAGCCACAAGAAACAAGTGGAAGGCAGTGCTGTGTAAACATGTGAAACAGAGATAGAAATTTCTTTAGCTGAGTGCTTCTCCATGACATGGTTCTTCTATGGTCTTGTGGGAAGAGAGTGGATAAAGGGGCCCTGCAGAACTTTGGGCAGTCATGAGTTGCTGAATTTGTAGAGGTATGTGATGCCTCCTGGGAAAGGATGATGTTACGCAAGAGATAGACCTGATGGCTCGATACTGCTTGCCTGCTCTCTATTGCACATGTTCTTTGCTTACCTTGTCCTGGTTGCGTTGTGCCCAATAGTGAGCCAGCTCAGTTCATTAACTCACTGAAGGTCTGCAGCACTGATTTTCAAGAGGCTCAAACACCTGACAGTCATTTAGGCACATTTCAAAGGCCACATTTCTTTCTCATGGCGAAATTCCAACTTTGAAGTTGGAAGTGGAATACTTTTTGTATACAGTTCTTTTAAAACCTTCTGGTCTGAAGTTTTACCTAGAAGCCAAGCTGTTTGCTATAAGCTTATCTCAGCTGTGTAAACCGTAATTGAGAAGTCCTGTTCCTGCTTAGTTCTTTTCCAGAATATGCTTCTCTTTCCTCCAGGAACATAGGTTAAGATCAGTGATCATACAGTTGTTGTGTGGCTGAAGAGAGAATTTGAACATTTGTTTCTTCTTGCACTTTGGATTTGAACTTGAGTTCCAGTAAAGGGTGAAGGAAAGTTTGACATTAATTGGTTGAATATATTAAGTGTCTGTTGAGTACATGCAAAACACACCTTTTTAAAAAAAATCATTTTTACATTGCCTAGAAGAAAACTGCAGCTGATTTTTATTTTTTTTTAATTTTTGATGAATCAGCTTTCAGTCATGATATCAAATTTGAAGCATCCACTAGTTAATATTGGTTGATTTAAAGCATGTCACAGTAAAACATTTCTCTGCTTATAAGACATAATATTAAGAAATCTTAAGTAATAAAAACCTTTAAAGATCAGAATATTTAATTTAGACCTCATTACTTTGACTTGAATGTTACAAAGAAAAATATTTTTGTTCTGAGATTGTATTAAAGTTAGAACAAAAAAGAAACTCCTTAGGAATGTATACTTTCAAAAGACATTCAGCATTTTTGTTTTTTGGCCTGTTCTAGGGTAACTTTTTACAGTTTCTATGAATAGAATTCATTTTTGTTTGACACTTCATCCAAATTTTTTATATTTGTGTATTCAGAAACAGTTTATCATTTAACTAAGTGACTGTATATCCATATATTCTTTAGCCTCATAAATGAAATGTTTTATTTCTAGACACATACATCTTTATTTCTAGTTGTGGAGTCCACTTGCCATCCTCAGTGGATAAACTTCTAAGTGTATTCATAGGACAATACCAGATCAATGCTTTCTGTGTGTACTTTTATATATTAGGATCTCCTTACTTATTTGGTCAATGTGTATATGTATGTTCATATAAAAAGTATACAAGTTCTACTTTATAATATATTATTTTGCCTTATATGAGGAGTGTAGGCTCTGCAGCAGAGGTCATTCTTCTGAGCTAAAACACATGCTGAAAATTGGAGTCTATTTCCTTTCCTTGAAAACAGTTATTAGTGGAGTCAAAAGCCATTTTGCCACTGGGTTTTTTAATTATAAAATAGACAAGCTTGTAGATGGAAGAAATTCATTTTGAAATGTGTTACATTGATGAATAAATGGGAGAAGCTAAGAGCCAAAATCTTGTAGAGACGCACAGACAGGCCACATCTTAGAACATGTTAAATTCCAGTTGGATGTTAGGAAAACATTTTTATCAATGAAGCTAGTCAAAAGTTGAAGGAGATTGCCCAGCGAAGTTATAGAGTCTCTGTGGTTATGAAGTATTAAAAAATGGACTGGAAATTTGCTCAAAAACATAAGCAACCTAATTGATCCTGGTTTGGATGTGGAATCAGACCAGATGCCCTTCAGTGATCTGCTCCAGCCCTTACTATTCTGTGATTATATGCTGTTTTGTAAAAGTGGTTGTACCATTAATACTGTCGAATTCTAATCTGTTTTCTATTGAAGTAGGCTTGTGTAATCTTCCAGAGTCACCAAGTATTAAAGAGGCTTTTTGGAGTCTGGAAATGCAACATTGATGAGAAAGGGCGGTTGGGAGCACAGCTAGATTTAACAGTATTCAATAGAAGAGATTAGATTGAAATGTGTGATCTGGCTGATGAAGGCAATATCTTTTCCTAAACCAGTTGGTTTGTCTGCAGTGTTGTCTACATGTTTCATGCAGATTCCTCTCTTCTCTTTTTTATTTGTTAGTACTTCCTTTTGCAGAACTGTTTTCTTCCTATCACGCTGTCTTGCTCCTCTTGTTCTGTATCTGTGCAGTTCCAAACTGGCCCCCTGCTCTGGCTCCTTGTAGTGTTGTGCCCCACACCTTCCTCCTAAGCCATGGTGGTAATGGCTCCCAAGATGCCTTCAAAGAGCTCATTACTAACCTGTCAGAACCTACTAATTTCTGTTCCACTGCAAAACTTCTTGGTAACAGAAAGTCAGAGAAGTAAACTCTCCCTTTTTTGTAGATCTTATCCTTATTCCGTGTCTCCTTAGTGAAGGTAGAACAAAATGTTTTGAAAAACACTGGTGTTTAAATTATCACTTAATAAAATTATCAGATTGAGAGACAGAACTTAAAATTTTGTGAAGCTCTTCTAAGCTGTGTTTACAGTCAGGCTTTAATGTATCAAATCCTTTTGGTTCATATTCAGAAGGATACTTTGAAATTACGTTAGGAGACAATTTTAAAAAATGCACTGCAATAGCTGGCAATAAAGAGAAGAATTAAACGATTTGGTATTTGGAATTAACATAGTGATTGCATTTTGACTTTGTGTGATTATACAGTATATTTTCTCTAATTTTATCATAAAACCATATCTTAAAACCAAAATTTTCAGAGTAATGTGTTTGTCATAAAAGTTTTATGCTGAAACCACACTTTCTGAGTTACAGATCTTTTCCCCTTTTGTGTTTATTTTTTTTTTTTTTTATTTTTAATTCATTATAGGCAGCTGCAGGACTTCCAGTGTTGTAGATGTTGGTCATTCTCCCCTTCTTTCAGAGACCACTGAGCAGAATCTCAGCAGTTGGCAGGACCGAACTCCCACATCTGAAGAACAAGCAGCAGCTCTCAAAATTCAAGCCATCTGGAGAGGGTCCTATGTTAGGACAGTACTGAAGAGCAGAAGACCAGGTATGTCCTTTAAAAATGCCTTTCAATAACGTTTCATATCTTATCTTATTCAGATCAAAGGATCACAGAATATGTCAAGTTGTTAGGGACCCACAAGGATCATCAAGTCCAATTCCTGGCCCTGCACAGGATCCTCCCCAAGAGCCACATCATGTGCCTGAGTGTTGTACAAACGCTTCTTGAACTTTGCTAGGCTTGGTGCTGTGACCACTTCCTTGGGGAGCCTGTTCTAGTGCCCAACCACCCTCTGGGTGAAGAACCCTTTTCTAATGTCCAACCTAAACCTTCCCTGACACAACTTAAGGCCGTTCCCTTGGGTGCCACTGATCACCACAGAGAAGCGATCAGTCCTTTAAGGATTTTTTGACTAATCAACATCTAGTTAAAATTAACTGAAATGCAGTAAGCATTATAGTTCTATTAAGTATACCTAGCCACTCAGCACATACGATATTAAAAAGTAGGGGAAAGATACATTACCCCCCCTAGATATGCATAGATATTAAACCAGAGTTTACATTCATGTAGATTTAACTCAGAGCTAGGCAATACTGTTTTTTTTTTTTCCTGGAAACATAAAGGAAATCATACAAGAATGTGAGCCTCATAATGGATAATAATAATCAGAGGATGATACTTTGCTCAAAAGATACTATACCTGATACTATCTTTCTTAGGTATATAGAGGAATCTTACATGGCGGTTCAAGACTTGTAGTACATTTCCTATTCAGCAATTCTGTTATCTCAGCTTAAATATTGTGTCCAAGTGCAGTGTCCACATTCCAAGACAAAAGAAAGTTAGATAACAACTGCGGAATTCTGAGTAGAGTAGTAAGGATGAGGATTAAAGAGGGACCTTGTAACTGCAGTCTGTTAATTTGTAATTTCAGAAAGACAAGATAAAGGAAGACTTCACTGTAATCTTTAAATACCTATATGAGTAAAGGAATTTGATAGCAATAGGGTCTTTAGCCTGAAATCCAAAGGCTTAACAAGATCTTCAGTCTGAGATTCAAAGATTTTGACTTAAAACCCATTCAAGTTAGAAGAAGTGGCACAACACATTTTAGTTAGAAGTGGCATTTATTTTTAAAAGGATAAGGTATTTACTGGAATAAACCCAGATTTGTGTTGTACTCCTGAAAACTTTTAAAATCAAACAGATGCTCATCAAATTCAAAATGAATCATTTATTTAAGACATTAATATGTTAGCAGGACTGTTACATAGAGCGTTAGTTCATAATGATTCCTTTAGGCTCACAGTATGGGAATGCCTGAGCATCATGACAAAGAAAACTGCTCCACTGTAAGATATACATTGCCTCTTTAGTGAGTAATAGCCATTCTGCTGAAAGCTCCTTCTTAAATTACCATAATTGCTGGGGCTCTTTGACTTTTACATTTACCTGTACCAGATGATCTCTTCTATCTTTTGTACCTTCATCTCCTCATCTGTAAATCTGGTGTTGCCTCTCTCACCTGTAGCCAAATCTTGCCTAATCTTTCTTACTAAGTAGTCTAATGCCTTTCTATATTTGTTTTTGAAGTGCCATGCAAATTGGGAATTTCACTAGATTTTCACTAGTATTATTAATCCCTACAAATCCTACAGCCCAGAAGCTGTTCTTCTGAAGTTTAGATTTTAGATGTTTTGTCATTTGAGCACTATATTAATATACCAACTCTTTTCCTCATTTGTCTGTAATATCTTTCTTAACTTCTGACTTGATACCTTTAATTCTGGTATTATCTTTATAGTCCTATACTGTGGGGTTTTTTCAATCATAGTATGTTTCTCCTCTTTTCCCTCCATTATATATTTTTTTTCTCTCTTATTTGTCAGTGAAGTGTTACTATTCTCGCCTCTCTTTTTGTTTTCAGTGGGGTTTTTTTGTTTGTTTGGTTTGGTTTGGTTTTACTTTTCCCCCTCCAGTTCCATTGGTAGTTCCTTGTGCAATAAAGGAGAATTTCACTTAAGTCTTGACAAGTTAGACAACAGGTGCAGACTAGTTGCCTACTCTTCATCTGTGTTCTGTGGATAGAAGTAGACACCTTGAGATGACAACACATCCTGTCATCTGAGAGGTATCCAACGTGAGTGGGATTAATTACCTCCTGGAGCTGCCCAATTCTTTTCTTTTTAGCTGCACAAATAGCCTAGGTACATCCCTTCCTGGTATCTGCAAATGAGAGCTGCTTGGAATTAATGAGCCTATTCTCTGAGGACAGAGATCACCACATATCACTGCATGTTACAGTGAAAAAACTGTAAATTAGAGAAAATATAGATCACATCATTTTTGCAGTTGTAGGAGTGGAATATCCTCTGTCAAAGGAGAAAACAGTTTTCAGTTCAGACTTCTCTAAAACTACAAATAAAAACTAGTGATTCATAAGGCAATTTACTTGTATGAGTGGCATTTTTCAAAAGTATTTGGCAGGTGTAAAATTAGAACAGTGCAGAAGTTGGATGTTATATTTTCTAACTTTTTTATTATTTCTAGGTACTAGAGAAAACGCTAATGTCGAAGAAACCTTGAAAACATTGTGGACTATGATTGAATTAAATTTTGAACAGTGTGCTGTAATGTTGTTAAGGTAATCATGCAATAAATAAAACTATTCAATTGCAGGCAGTAACGTAGAATTGTCATAAATTGCTATTTCACAAAATAAACATGGTAAGAGCATTATTAGGTTTAAAATTACAAAACCCTCTTGGAAGAAATGAGATGTTTTTAGTGAAGATATGCTGTGCTTTATTCTGTGTACCATACATGAGTAAAATCTAATTTTTAGGTACGTTACGGATTTTTTTTCCTACAACTTGAGCTACAATATTACCTTTTTCCTGTAGGCTGTTTCCTAAGTATAGATCTGATACTGATTCCATAGTTAAGCAGTTAGCCAGTTGATTTAAAGAAGCTTTTCGATTCATGATATCTGCTAAGTAATCCTGATTGACATTAGAAAGGGAATAACTATACTATTTAATTTTACCACAGTTTATTATATAGTCGGTGGACTTTTTGTTGCACTTGCTTGAAGCAAAGTAGATGTATTTCTAGGTAGATGCTTTCCCTGGTATTTTATTACAGCTTTTATGAAGACGGTTATGCCAATTTCAGTTGTATTCATTAAGTCATTGCAAGCATGACACTTTTTGAGGATCACATATTTCCATTAAGTCATTCAAAAATCTCTCTGCTAGTGTTCACACAACTGATCTAGCAGTAGATCAGTTCTTCCAGGGGTAAGGAGTGTGAACTAGCTGCCTGTGGGTATAATATAAATCCTTACTCCCTATAACCAGGAACTTGAGCAGCACTCATATCAGGTATGATTTCATTTTACTTTTTAGTGTTTCTAATCCTGTAAAACCTTTGTATGTTGATGGTATCAGTACTTTGCAACCCCAGCCTTGTTCCAAATATTAGACCTCCATTTTAGATTTGCAGCACCTCTAAATCAGCAAATTGGATGCAGTTTTTAGTCTGCCTTCAGACTTAAAATTTATGGGGCTGGTTCATAGGTATAGTTATCCCAAGGGATACATTTGGGTGTTAAAATCATGCTAATGTGCTTGTGCTTAATTTCTTTTAACAGCTGACAGAATTGCATTTAATATAATAAGCTAGCCCCTTGACCAATAAGTTTTCCTTTTATCCCTTTTTTGTTCAAAAAAAGCTTTAAAATTAAATAAAGGGGTTTTTAATCTCCTAATGATGTCACAGCTTGAAGATGACGGCTTAATATAATGAAAGTTATGCTAACTGATATCTATTTAAAAAAAAAGAGGTAAAGTTTTGTAGAAGCCATAACATTTTGGGCTATTAGAAGCAGTTGTAGTCATGGATAGACTGATGGAGAGAAATATGTGTATGTGTTTGCCATTAGCTCTGAAAGGGCTGATCCCTACATGATTTTTTTTTTTCAGAGAACAGCTACTAGAGAAACATTTTTATATTATTGGTTTACATTCATGCACAAAGCAGTGTTATTCATTATTAGAATAAGTAAAAGTTAGGATATATGTGCCTTCCTGATTAGATTTAAATATTTATCTTGTTTCCTGCTTTCCAGAGAAATGTTTAAAAGAAACTTTAAGTCAATTGAAAAGTTTCCTTGTTACGGAGATGAATGGTGTAAAATGTCTTTCGCTGACTATGCTGTAACGTGTGCTGATCACCCACCACATGTGTGGTTTTTGGTTTTTAGGTGAGTTTCACACAGTCCTATATAACTTATGGGAAAGTTGTATTGATACACTGCGTTTTTTCACTAACCTGCTTTAAAAACTTACTTTTATCTGCCTGCTTCCCCTAAATTCTGATGTATACTTGTCCTGGTTTCAGCTGGAGCAGAGTTCATTTTCTTGTTAATTTCTTCTTCATTTTCTTCCCAGTAGCTGGTACAGTGCTGTGTGTTTGGATTTAGTATGGGAATAATGTTGATAACACATTGATGTTTTGGCCGTTGCTGAGTAGTGCTTACCCCAAATCAAGAACTTTTCAGTGTCTCACACTCTGGCAGTGGGAAGGTGCATAAACATCTGGGAGAGAGCATGGCCAGGACAGCTGTGCTGAACTGGCCAAAGGGATGTCCTAATACCACAGAACAGCATGCTCAGTACATAAACTGGGGGAATTACATGGACGGGGGCCCATCACTGCTCGGGAACAAGCATCGGTCAGTGGGTGGTGAACAATTGTATTGTGCATCACTTGTTTCTCTTGGTGTCTGTTATTCTCTCTTCCTCTCATCATTAAAATTATTCATATTATTAGCATATTTATTATTATAATATGTTTCAGTTATTATATTTTTCTTAAAACATGATGTTTATCTTTCCTTTCTGATTCTTCTTCCCGAGATGGGTTGGGTGGGGGGAGTGAGAAAGTGGCTGTGTTGTACTTAATTGCTGGCTGAGGTTAAAGCATGACAATACTTTTGCTTTGTGTTACACAAATCCTTTTATTTGTGAAAATAATTTTGATAAAATTTGAATATTTTTTTAGAGAAATATTTATTGTTCCAGAAGACATGCTTATAGTGACAAAGGTGTATACCACCATCCCTTCATGTAGACTTCGTGTTGTTGATAATGACACACTGGAGGAAATGCCACATGTCTTTTTCGAAGTGGCACCTCGTGTTTATCGCAAAAATAAGGTAAATGCAAAAAATTGTTGTGAAAAGTATAATTTTAAGAATAATAAGTGCCAAAATTCTGTGGACATTTTTAGCTATGTCATAGTGTTCTACTTAAAAGTGCACCCTTATTTATTAGCAAGTTTGAACAGAGATTATCACTAATTTGCTTTTGTGCTAAAACCTTTTATAGTGAAGGAATAGCCTTAGTTTTCTTTGATATTTTTTGCTGTTGCTAAATGGAGAAATATCATTTGGTTCCCTGTGCTGTGCTATTCTGTGACAATATGGTTGATGCTGATGCTGTGCATCTGACAGAATAAAATTCAAGAGTTAAGAGTCAAACTAAAAATTAAGTTTAAATAACCTTTTATAAATCATTCCTACAAAAAT
Organism: Platyrinchus mystaceus; assembly: GCA_035041135.1. Classification (NCBI taxonomy): domain Eukaryota; kingdom Metazoa; phylum Chordata; class Aves; order Passeriformes; family Tyrannidae; genus Platyrinchus; species Platyrinchus mystaceus. Next base: position 12,726,004 of record JAWWLV010000018.1, on the reverse strand, counting down.
TAGCATGCATCTTCAGATGCTAAGGGTAATTGCAGTATTGATGCCAAATACAGCTTTAGACATGCTGCCCCTCCTCCCCCCCCCCCCAAGTCCTGCATTTTACTTTGGAAGCATTGGTGTAAATTACTTCTAAAAAACCCTCTATATTGTTAAATAATTATTAGTTTCCCATCCTCCTGCCTTTTGACCTTTGGGCTAAAGAAGACTCTAGTCAATCTTACCTCAAAGTTATATGTTCTACACTCTTGATTACTCTCTCCTCTAGACTCTTTCCAACTGCTGTTATTTGGGTTTTTTTCCTTATTTATCACGCATAACACTGAGCACAGTAAACTTTGTTCCAGTGTTTAACTTGTGGCCGTACAAATGGTGAGTAAGGAATGTTAAGTTTACATCTTGTGGGCTTTACTTTTGCTTATATAACCAACTGTGATGCTTGCCCTATTTTGCAGTGCCATTGCTGCTTCATGTACTTCTGTAACCCTGGTGCTTTCCTGAAGAACTGAATCCTGTACTTTATTATTCTTGAGTAAATATAGTGTATTTCACTACTGATCATAATGCTGTTTTTTTCAGGCCATTTCCCCAGTTTAAAATAATCTTTAATTCTAATTTTCTCTTCTTCTAAAGCTATCATACATCCTAGTTTGTGATATCAGCTAATTAAGCATGTATATTCTCCATTCCATCATCTAAATAAATATATATTTTTCAATAAAAAAATTTGAATGTAATCAAGTTCAGGTTAGATCTTTGAAATCTCACTGACTGCATCCTTCTCTTCCAAAAGTAACCATGAATATGTGCTTTCTGGATGTGATTGTCCAACAGTCACCCTAATTTCTTCATTATGACAGCATTTCCTTCGGCTTAGAAGAATGATCAAAGAGACAGTGTCAGATGTCTCCTTCTTTCTCATACTGTGCTTTCCTAAAAAGGGAATCTTGATTGGATTGACAGGAATTATTCTTTACAGCCTTTTTGCTATGTTGAGGGGGTTTCAAGGAGTTCATTTTACTAGTTATTTCATGATGCTTTCAACCTTGGGGTTATGCTGACTCATAATTTTCCAGACATCTAGGTCCATCTTAAAAAAAACAACATTACACTTCTATAGTCTTCCAGTACCTTAGTGTTGTCCATCAATTATCAAGCATAATTTGAAAGTTTAATGATTGTTTTAGTCTGTTATTTAATTATCCTTCAGATAGTTCAGAATTTCATCAGACCTAACTAGTCCAAACACTTAATTTAGATATATTATCATTTACTACTTAATTTCCTATTCTGGCTTGCCTCTTATCTCTTAAATATTACCCCAGTATTAACTGTTCTAGTCACATGTTCACAGTTGATCTTTTAGTGAAGACACATTCCATTCACATTTTAGCCCTCTCAGTCTCATCTGTCAATACCAAAGACTTGATTTCATTTACAGTCTAACACTGTAGAAGCAGATTTCTTGTCTTTTTTTTTATAACTTCAAATTTCATTAGACTTTTTTTTTCTTTAGAATGAACTTGCCTTATCTAGTGTTTATAGTGAATATTAGCTGAATGTGACAGATAAGGACTGCTGCTGCTGGAGGACAATGCTTTAAAAAGAAGGGCTGCAGACAAGCTGTTGAAGCTCTCAAAACTAATTGGGATCCTCAGAAATGGTGTGTGGATTCCACCAGACAGGGAAATTTGGATTGGAATCTGACAGTGGCAAGTGGTAGGATGCAAAAAGAAATCTCAGTGGTGAATACTACTTACTGCTTTTCAGGACAGTGACAGGTTGCACAAAGAACAATCACAACTTCAGATTTATTTCTGATCCTGCTTAGCAAGACACAACTGTCTGGTTCTGCCCTGCAAGGCAGTTTTTCCATTTCCCTGATTTCACTAATTCTTTCTCAGACCTTCTCCCATTTAATCTATCTTTCTTGAGGAAAGGTGTCCACACGCAATATTCCAAACAAAATCTTATCAACAGTTTGTGCAGTACAGTGGTTTTCATGTTGGAAATGCTTGGGGTTTTATGCCCTACCCAAATAGATACATTTTGTAATCTTTTTTTTTGCCATGGGTACAGCACAACAGTCTCAGTGATTCTGTCGATAACTGGTGAAAATGGCCCTTTTTATTTTATTCCTGTGCTTCCCTATTGAAGAAGTCCCCTCTTAAAGCTGACAGTTCTGTTATTATTTGTTAAACTAATGGCTTATATTTTGTAATATTAAATGTGGTTAATATCAGTAAAGAGTGATTTTAAGAGTGTTAAAATAGAACTGTGCAGGCATGCTGTATTTCCTACTTTTTCTTACTACATTTCTCAATCACTGCTCCTGAGTTCCTCAGTAAGAATATAATCCAATACTCTACAATTTAGCTTGTTTTCTTCCTATTTGTAAATAGTTCTTTAATGTTTCAGTGGACCTGCCCAAGCTATTGAAAGCTCTATTGGTGTTTTGAAAACACATTTTGCAATTATTATTAAACAGAGAATGCTGCTGTATTATTTTAATCTGACTGTTACCTTTCTTTATAAAAATATTTTGTAAAAAGCAGTCAACAGTGTAATACATCAAACAAGAAATGATATGGTTTGCCTGAATTCCTAAATATCAGTAATATTACAGAAAAAGTCCTTTTTTTTTTTTAATACACCTCCCAGTTAGTTTTTCTGCTTCAAAACTATGACTCAGCAATTTACAACAGAGCTAAAAAGAAATCCTGCCAACAGATACTGTTATTCTCCTGCAGAGACACTCCTGGAACACATTAAAGTTCATTTCAGAATAACTGACAATAAAGATAAAATCTGCACACTAACAATAAAGTCTGTTGTCATTTTGCAGACATTACAGTCCTGATAGAAACTGCCTACTTGTTTTGCATTATTTGGATATTTTGGTTTTGTGTTACATTTTCTTCTTCTGTGGGATTTTTTTTCCTCCTGATAGATCAAGTTTTGTGGGTATTTTTGGTTATTTTGTTTTTAAATTCTACTCTCTTTATTTTTCACTAGTCTTTCAAAGAAACTGTAGAAAAGCAATCAAGCTTCAGCTGACCTACATAGATAAGAGTTTAAGAAATCACCATTACCAACATATTTAGTCTGGAAAAAAAAGAAGTCTGTTTGAGCAAGGACACTGCTCAGTTGTTTGTCTTGACTAGTCATAGAATGATATAAGGGAATCATCTTACTTTGCCAAAAAGTTAGTTTAGGTGGTATTTTAGAAAACAATCCTTTCTGATTCTCCAGACGGTGAAGTGTAGCAAGATATCTAAGTAGGTAATGAGACCTCTCAAAAGTTTTTTAAGAGAGAGACATAAATCTGATGGGATTGTCTAGATCTTTGCTCATTTCTCAGTAGTGACTGATGATTATTTGGCGTTCCTACCAGCTGCAAAATTCAGTTATTGTACTTTCTAATTGCTTATGGTGTTCAGAAAGCACTCACTCAAACAGTTTTTTGGTCTTAAGTCTTAATTTTCTGCATATTTATAGTGAACGTTAAGGTTGTATAACCTTATCCTTATAAATAGGCGTACAAGAGAAAGTGTTTTTCTCATGCACCCCGTGCTGTCAGAAAGCACTTGAATATCTGGCTAAATCCCTCTCAGTTTCCAAATGTGCTTGTTAAGAACAGGAGGGCCTGTAACTATAAGCTTAACTAGATATTTAAATAAGTGAGTTCTTCTGAATCATAACTTTGAGAGGTCGCTATTACCTTGGGGTGATTAAAGGTTGTAAAGAGCCTTATAGTTACAATTCCACAAACTGGAATCATGAATAATTTATTTTACTTTCATTCTAAGCATTTCTGAAGTCCTGAGTCACATGAAGCCCTACATTATTGGGGCTGAAATCACAATCCATTTATTATAAAGATTTTTCAACAAAGCTGTTTTTGCTTGTAAATACTGTTTTATTTAAACTGAAATTTAGCAGAAGACTGAAAGAGTTAAAAACTTTAAAAGAATTCTCATCTGGACTATTTCTTGGGTGGAATATGAAGTTTTAATGTTTGAACTAGAGAGTTAGTAGACCTATCTTAGAGAATATGAAGAAGGGACTTAGTTTCTGAGTTCCCCTGTAGCACTACAACTGGCTATTGCACTCCTTATATCCCTTTTTCCTGTCCCTGCCTTTTAAGTAATCACATTCATACTGCCTTACTTTTTACAAATAAAAATTAATCAAATTTTGAAACTTTTTAAGTTATACTCTGGTTCCTCATATTCCTATTCTCAGGATTCGTAAAGAGCACATAAATCAGCACCAGGCTTATTAATTGTGTTTCATTTTTATTAATTTTTTCCTTGAATTTTCTAATACTAGAAATATTTTTTCTTAAATCAACATCTTCATAAAAATAAGATTAATATATTGAAATTTCATGCTGTACTTGCAATTGCATTATTAAAACTAGGGGCAATAATAATTTAACCTCAAATTTGAAGACAGAAGTAAGCTGGTCTCTAAATTTCCATGCAGCAAGCTCATCCACCTATACTTTCACACTGCCTAAAGCATATAGGAGCATCTTAAATCATCACATAATTTAGTTACAAAGTGAATTCAGGATTTGATTGCACCTGCCCCTAAAAATACCTGCCAGCTTTGAAGTCAGATTAAATTGAATTTTACTTGCTATGTAACTTTTTGCCAAATATAAATTGCTATAATAAGAGATGCATCATAAATTGGAATAGAATTATAAGATTCTTGCTTATGAAGGACATCTTATTCTATTACTAAGTGTAACATGGAGAGAAAGGGTGTTGCATGTAGTCATAGATTGCATTTTAAGTAGTTTTATTGCCAAGTAAAAATTACTTGTTTTCCCCTTTCAGAAAGGATACACTTTTATGGCTGACGCACATACTGGTGACCTACCCGTGGCAGCTGGAAAATGGAAGCTCAGGCTCATCAGTTCTCATAGTCCACTTCCATTTCTCTCTCGTGAGGCTGTAAAAAATGTCTTTTCTACTAGACTATTTAAAGGGTATTACGTACCCAACAAAGAGAATATAATATTTAGGTAAATATTGAGAGGAGAATAATTTTTTTTTTTTTTAATATGGGTCATCCTTGACAGAAGAGTATGTTCTTTCCTTTTTCTTAGAAGGGGAGAGTATTGAGGCCAATATCTAATTTCTATGGACTATCAATTTTAACATTTGGTTTGTGAAAGTGTTATTTTCTGAAATATTGCCACTGCTTAATGAAGAACAGGCATGAAGTGCACAGACTGTAACTTCAAAATAATAACAATACTTTACATTTCTGAAAGCTCGATTCTATCCATGTGCCAATCATTGGAATTCTGTAGTCCTTTAGGGGATTAAATATGTATTAAAATCGAGATTTTGCAGGTGGGGAGGAGACACAAAGTTTGATACATCTTTTTTCAGCTATTCAGATAAAGCTTTAAATAATACAAGAATGCAACACTTTCCTGATATATCAGACCAATTTCCATCTTGCAGGGTTGGTAGAAAAATTTACATACATTTTATTTTAGTATCCTGATTCTCTTAGGATAATATAGTTAATAAAAATGTGATTTAGTTTTTATTAATCCTTTTTTACTTGATTAAAGGTTATTAAAATGAGTTCTGTCTGAGTAACTTCAGAACTGACCCTTACTAAATCACTACACTGAAGTTTACACAAAGGAGTACACACTGCACTAGAACAGCCCTGTGCTTAGAGCTGATTAAATGTATATATTTTGAAGGTTGATTCTAGAACATTTTACCTTGATTCCTGAAAGTTTGTTTCAATATTTCAAACCAATGGATTATTCTTGGGATAAATGGCTATTCAACGGAGGAATCAGTTTCAATATAAATGAAAAAAAACATGTAATGGAAACATAAATGGACTCAAATTTTGTAAACTCTCTCTTTCTTGATGATTTTTTTTTCCTTTCTCCCCTGTGATGTTACCAATCTTTAAAAAAAAAATAAATTATTTTAAGATAGTTGTGTATTTTTGACTCCGAATGTGCTGAAGTCAGGGTGATGGAGTTTTTGTGTGTTGTCATTTCTTTGCTCATTTGGTGAGATTAGTCTAACAATTTGTATTTATGGACAAAAAGCAAATAATATATAACGTAGTGAATCATGGCAAAACAATTATTTAAATTTTGTCCTCAGATTCTAATTCTACAGTCTTTTAATGCAACAGTCTTTCAAGTTGACCAGAGTAGCAGCTGCTATCAAATGAGATGTCCCTACCCTTTTGAAAGCAAATAATTTTCTTTTTCCACTCAGGTACTTTTAAATGATACTGTTCCCTGATCTGGCTAGGCATATTATTTTATAAATACTAATGCAGCAGCAGGTAAAATGTGTATTTGGACTTTTGACAAGGCAGAGAAAAGAATAAATGGCTAGTCCACTCCTTTTTTGCAGAAGCAGCACTTACTTTGTATGTGGTTTCACTGCACTAAACTTCACTAGAGGAAGCTTAGCCCACCAGATTCCAAGAAAAGAGTTGACTGCAAACTCAATTTTAAGTGTTTGCTTCCAGTTTAGCACAACATTTAGGTGCTTTTCCTAAAAAAAAAAAAAATAAAATAAAAATAAAAAAAAATCACATATAGTAGGTTATATTGCTATAATTTTTTTCTTCCTATTTAGGTATTCAGTAAAAGTCAAAGCACCACATACTGTTACAGTGCAGGTAGAAACCTCTAAATCAGATGTAGTCGTTAAACTACAAGTCCTAGATAATGAGGAAGAAATTATGAGTGTCACTGGAAAAGGACATGCAGTCATTCCTGTTTTTAATTTCCTGAGTAATGAATCACTTTTGAGCTCCCACTGTAAGTATCGCATTCTTTATTTGATAATTTTATTCACTGAGGAATATGCATTCTTACGATAATTTTAAGTAATCACAGAAAATATTATTTTTTCTTCTCTTTTCATAAAACCCTAATTGCTTTGTGATTGAGTGAAATCAGCTACATTTTTGAGCAATGAACAGAAGTCCTTGGCCGTCAACAATGAGGAAAGTTAGTGGAAGGATTGATTGAAATAAGATGTCCAGCCTTATTTTTTATCTCTGCTTTTTGGTCTTGTTTTATAACTACATAGAGTTTTGTGGATAGTGAAGTAGCTTTTCAGCACTGAGAATTTTTATGCGTGTGCTTGCTTTGTCCTTGAGGGTTGAAATAGATTTTATTTTCAAAATCTTGCCTTTATTTGTTTGATCTTAAAGTTCAAAAATTTTGGCAGTTAGGAAACTGATACTCAGACAATGGGACATGGTAAATAATTCACAAATTACACGGGCCTTGTGGTTTAAATGCACCATCCTGAGCATCACTCCTTTTAGCAGAAGCTCATTTTATTGTTTTCTCATCCGTCATATGACTACAAGGCAAAAGGCTCTTGAATAAATGATGTAATACTTATCCTTAAGAAAAACTCTCCATTTTTTACTCTGCCTCTGCTACAGCTTCACAATGATACTCATGGAAATAGGAGACAGTGAAGGAAGAGCTACGTGTTCCATACTTGCAAAGTTGCAATAAAAGGCATAAATGTCCATTATACTATTGTCAATTCTTTATCATAGCAACTTAAATACCAAGATAGAGTTATAACTCATGGGAACACTGAATTTAAACAAACTTTCGTTTGTAAAAAATTTATTTGAAAGCTACGGCAAACACTTTGCATACTTTCAGCTGAACAGTTGAATCTGAGAAGTTTATTTGCTTAAAGTTGTTTTTTCTTTCTTTATTTTAAATTTTTTTGCCATTCATTACATTGCAATTTCGTCAGCTCAGTTCTTGTTAAAGGTGAGAACCAGTGTGTGGTCAAAAATGCTAAAATCCATGTATTTTCTCTAAGTACTTTGAAACTAGTGAACAAAAATCCAGCTGTCATCAGTTAAAAGTGACTTTCTGTAGTCCAGCAAATTAACACTCTGAATCTACTGCATGCCCAAGTGTGGCAGCATATAAATACTCTGAGAAGTGACAAGGAAGTAAAGAAAGTGAAGCCAAACTCAGTGGTGCCCAGTGACAACGCAAGAGGCAATGGGCAGTAACTGAAATGTAGAAAATACAATTTGAGCATTTTATTTGTTTCATTGTCACTCTCAGGGTGTCAAACACTGCAACACATTGCCCAGAGAGTTTTTGGAGTATTCATTCTTGGAGGTAACTAAAACCCAACTGGATATGGCTGTGAGCAACCTGCCCTAACTGACCCTGCTTTTAGCAGTTGGATTGAACTAAATGATCTTCCAGCCTGTGCCAGGACCACTCAGACTCCAGTGATCCTGTGATATCAGTTAAGGCTTATATTTTGTGGAGTTTTTTTCTTAATGATACACAAATAGTCCAGTTTCCTTGGATGTGCTGTCCCACTAAGGAAGTATTGATTTACAAATGGACTTAAAAGAGAGAGCCATTGGATTGAGATTTATCAGTACTCTGCTATCATCCCCCTCTTATACAGTGGTAAAACTTGGGGCATACTCCAGAGGACAAGACATTCTCTTTCATGCTTTACTTTTAGACTTTTGAAAGTTAGCACTCTGCCAGACTCAGTACTCGAAGAGCTACCATCAGACACTATTAGGCATTTGCTACTGGCACTTTTATTGTTTGGTAAAATTGGGGGTGGGCTGCTAAAGAAGCTAAAACAAAACTGGAACGAAAATTTTGTCATCTGGAAGTACTCTTCAGCCAGTTGATTGACATTAGATTTTGAAGTGCTGTCTAACTTTACTGTTCAAAGCCAATAAATGCAGTTGAATGGGGTACATAATTCTTAGAACTAATTTTCAGCAATTGTCCCTGTAGTGCTCAGGTAATTTTAAAACAAAAATTAAGTACCATCTACCTGCCCCCATTCCACTTCTTATATGTAACAGATTTTAGAGGCTACTGCCATGCCGTCTTCTTTCATAATCTTCATTTGTTTTCCTGTTTTCTATACACCTCACTTTTTAATCAAACTATTTACATTTTATTTGTATACTATTATGAATTATTCATTTTGTTTCATTTTGAAAATTATTTCTTCATAAGAATTACAAGTTTGCTTAAATAAAACAAATGTTTATAAGCAAACAAGTCTGTTATTGTACCCTCCATGGACACCACTGTACATAAGGCAGAAGAAATATTAAAGTCTTCAGTCCTTTTATGAAGACTTTTGAACAATAACTGTTTTGTAAATCTGAGTTTCTGTCTGTTTGAGCATATTGAGAACTTGAGGCAAAGACAAGTTGTTCAAATACTGGGTCATTGCTTTGCTAAAGCCCCAATAGAATTATACTTCATGTGCTCACCTCCACTGTTTTGAACCATGTTTTCAATCATGATCCTTTAGAATAATGTTCTCTATGAAATTTCAGTGCTGTATGGGAAAAAAAATAAAAAACAATCTATGATTTTATACTGTATTTGAGGGAGAAATGGATATTCTGATGCCCCTTAAGTGTGTGACTATATATAGGGAGTTGCCATTTGGAAGGAATGGTTTTTTTTACTATTACTAGTATTTTTACAATACTAGACCAAGTGGCCTTAAGAATAAGTATATTCCTTAAGTATATATCCTGTCTATCACAAAGAAGCTATTTTGTGTAAAATCTTTCAGAACATCTTAACTAAATGAAAATGTAATGAAATGTACTCATTATAACCAATACTACGGAGTGTCTGTAGGTTTAGTAGTGGTTCAGTTTATGGCATACAAGCACGTTTCTTTGCTGTTGTCATAAGTGTTATTATAGCATGTACAAAACAATACAGGAACACTCAGAAGTACTGATGCCAAGTTCAGGTGGAGAGTTGTACAACTGACACTCAGTACAACAAAATTAATACTGTCAGTATCTCATTGTCCTCTAAAACAGTGTATTTTCTCAGAATAGGAGTAATCAGAAAAAACTACTGTCAGCACCAAATCAGTTAGTTAAGCCAGTTGCAATCCTTAAATTGGGAACTTACTACCACGAATGTTCTGCCTCTCATAGCAATCAAGTATAGCAATCAACATAGCAATCAAATCAATTGATTGCTATGTTGCTAGAAGTACTAAGTGACAATATTGTGCAAGCATCACCCATAAAACATTATCTCCCTTGCCCACCCACTGCCTGTTAATTCAGCTTCAGTCACAGCTGTTCTATAAATCTTTTGCAGCTCAAAACCTACATTCCACCAGTTGATTTAAAATATATTTACCTCTTCTGGGGTGTAGCAGGTGACTTGGACCTCAAACATTTGCTTGCCAATAAAGGAGTTACATGTTGACACGCACATTGCAAGCACAATTTGGTTTGTAGATACAAGCACAGCAGTAGCAGTTCTGTAAGCACAGATGGGCAAGTGAATGCTCATAATCCTTTTATTTTCCACAGTAACAGTATGATGCAATCTTGTTGCAAAGTATCTTTCAGATATTTGTTTGAATCTGGAAGCAAGGTAGGTAGGAGTTCCTTCTAGTCAGAGCTTTGCATAGGAAAATCAAGACTGAATATTTTTTTTATAGTAAGAAAAGTAATTTGGTGTCACAGCACCATCTGGTGACCATTGCTAGAACTATTGGATATGTATGTATTTTTGTGAGCTTTTCCAAGTCATCTTCCAGCAAGGAAAGGAGAATGGGGGATTCCATCATTCTGAGCTGAGTTACCTTCATGACACCATCATCCTCTAGGCAAACCATTATAGAATTTTTCAATACTAAAGCTCTTCAGGCTTAGCAAAAAGAGAAGAGGAGGATAGTGAGGCAATTGTAGCCTAAGGACCACAACTTCCCTTGGAATCCACATAACTTGACAGGTAGAGATAAGGTCCTTCAGAGGGCAGTGCACATCTAAAGCCCAAGCTCCAGACTTCCTGGAGAGGAGCTCACCTCTCTGTTGACTTTAAGAATGACCACATTTAGTTGGCCTCACTGCTTTTAAAGCTACCTTTTTTTTGTAAATTACTTGCACTGCCCCTTACAGCGCTCAGACAGGTATTGAAGATCCTTCCTGACTAGAAACTTTTAAGCGAATATTGCAGATGGTAACTTAAAGGCAGTTTTCCTAATTAGAAAATGTCTTCATATAGTTTTTCTTCCACTTGGAATACAAATTGTGTCTTTGCAACAGGTTTTCACTCAGATGTAGAAAAATATTCAAGATTCTGGTAGTTGGATAATGTTTCATATTCATCCAAATGAGTAAGAAAATCAAGTATTATCTTCCTTCAAGTTTCTCTCACAGGCCTCCTTACCACAGGGACAGCAAGAGGGATAGCTCATGTCCTAAAGATTCCGAATGCAATGCAGGAGAGCAACTCATAGCTTGTGATTAGGAGTTTGAGACCTCTTGAAAGCATCTCTGCTAGGTCTTGTTTTCATTTCCTGACTTCTACTCATTTTCTTAGGAGCAAGGAAGCACTGGCTTATGCAGAGGAAAGATGCAATAGGAAGTAATCCATGGCATTTGACTTTTATAAGAAACGATATTTCCTGACTCCCGTTGAATTTCTAGTGGCACACTTAACCTCATAGTTGGCATCTATGCACTGACACACCACCAGTTAATTTTGCTGAATCTGGACTAAAGTCCTGTCACCTCCTGTGAATTTCCCTGGATGTTTCGTCAACACACATGATGTGTTGCAATAAGGCAGTTATCATCCTTTGCTTCTACTATAAACCTTGGGAAGAGTAAAGCCTTTTGTCCTCAGTGAAGTCAAAATGTATCTCTTTCCCAGTTGATGGTGGAGCTGTTGTTAGTGTAACACAGGGGGAAGCTGCTTTTCCAGAGGTGTTAATTTCTGTTCTTATTCAATTTTTCTGAGAGATGTTCACTTTTAGAATTCTCTTTCCTTTCTCTGTAGACACACAGGCAAGAGAGTGTCACAAATTTCAGTGGCATTAGAAATTAAAACAAATTTATGGTTTCTGGATTAATACTTAAGTGATAGACCTTCTTAAGAACCTTCCTCATTTCACAGTTTTTCCACATAAACATGTTCCTTAGGTGACAGTGATATAACTTCATAAATAGACTACAAATAATTCTGTACCTCCTTTAAAAATTGGCTTTTTCTAAACTTAAGTCAGCTATGGTCTTTGTGTCAGTTTGGCACAAATGTCACTTTGTGTCAGTTTGACAAAAAGAAACTTGATAAAGACTTCTGCAAGGTTTGGAGTTGCCAGAACTGTGGCCAGTGCACCTCTCCCCTCCATCCACAGTTGTACACATTTTTTTAAATTAGGTTAGCCACACAGAGACCCCGTCATACAGAGTAAAAGGCTATCTATTTTCTCTAATGGTGCTGTGGTGCTTAGTGCAGGAAAGGGTGGGGTTAGAGAGAAATAAATTATACACTTTATAAACAGTAACAATAGTTATATATGCACAGTCTTTCAAATTTCTCAATTTTTTTTAAGAGATTTGTGATTTGCATGCAAAATGAAATCAGTGTACTATTTGAAATAAGCATAATTTTAACTGGAACCTTGTGAGTATAATACAGCGTGAGAAAATTGACTGTGCTAATTCTTTCCCTTACTTTCTAGGGGCATGTATTTACCTCATACCAATAATTCATAGAATTTCTGAGGGTTTTTTTTGTCATTTTGCAGCAAAAATCCCACAGCTTATTCAAAATAGTACAAAAAAGGAATCAGAAACAGGACAAATAAAAAACACAACTCGTAATTCATTTTCAAAGGACAGCAAAACTTCCTCCAAGCCAGAACTTGTACAAGAAGGTCCACCTATGGTAATAGATGAATCTTCCCCCTTGGAACACTTTGAAAATACTGTTGGAAGTCCACAACAAGTAAGAGATTACAAATCCCTGGGATTTGGGGGAAAAAGGAAAAAGAAACCAACAAACATAATGAAGGGGTATTGCTAATTCTTTTGGTTCATGTGGAGATCTTATATCCTGAGGCAAGAACAAGGAATCCAAAATTAATTTTTGGTACCTTTTGAATGAGGCAATGAAAAAAGGATAATGTACATGTATGAATGACAAAATAAGAAGGGAGTTTCATATGAAGGGAATATATTCTGTCTTTACATGTTCTTCATTTGACAAATCCAATTCAAGTACAGCATAACTTTCAGCTAAGGACCAAAAACTGCCAGAAAGTAAGTTAAACTTCAGATTCTTCAATGTGAACTTTCTTTGAGATATGTGGTAAGAAAAGTCCCATCTTTAAAGTTTTCATAGGCACCTATTTTCAGTCAGCTAAAACCTTTAGTAAAAGACACATAATATCTGCTACTCGAGCCAAGTGTCTCATAGAGTAATGTCAATACCTTGGATTTTTCTTGATGTCAGTTAGTATTATTTATCTATTTCAGAAAAATAACATATATTTTCTATAGCAGTTCTTGTTTCTCTATCTCCAAGCGTTTCTCTGCTGCAGTTTTTCTTCACAGTTGAGTTCAATTGCAACAAAACATTCCAAGAAAACCAGGGTTGTTCCTTTGACTCATAACTGGCTTTAGAATTTGGAAAACAATTTTTAAATATAGCCATTTCCTAATCAGTTTAGACAATGTTTAAAACAACCCATGGACCCTGTCACCTCTTCCTCAGATTACGACATCACTGAGTGCTAGTATTAGGGCTCAAAGCCCTGTAGTAGGCTTAAAATCAACAAAAGTCTTTGTTTTAGTACATGGCATACATAGGAAAGTTACATTGAAATCTTAAAGGAATGTAGCTTCTTATTGTATAACCCAGTTTAGTTTCACTTGATATACACATGAGTAATTGTTTGATTTCATTGGAATTAAAATAAAATCTGTGGAATTAACACTAATTTTTTAAGCTTCTTGTGAATGCTTTTATATGCAAGCTTGTAAATTAATTATGTGTTTTATTTGCTGAATTCAATAGCTGGCAGTTTACTAACCTACAGGACTTGAACGCTTGCTGTACTTCTTATGTCTTCAGCATGTTCCTTTTCTTTCACAGTCTCACAAGTATATGATTCAGGCACTAGTGTTGTATGAGAGTTGGCCACTTCCTGAGGATCAGTCTCTGTCTGTTCAGGAACTGAAGGAAGAGGAGAAGGATGATATCAAAAGTAGGTTGATCTAATGACATATTTATTAAAATGCATCTTGTTACTGATATTTAAAAAACCCCTATATTGATAGAAGCAACATTTTTTTCGTTTATTCATTGCTTGAGTGAAATAATTCGGCAACCAAGATTTTTGTTCTGTGGGTCTTAGAAATGAAGTTTGATTGCATGAATCTACATCTTCAGTTCACAAATTATAAAGAAATCAGAGAATACACTGCAAAACTCACCTGAGCTTCTTAGGGCTCATCATTAGGCAAAGCTCTGGAACAGTTCTAGAAGTATGACTGTTTTTACAGTCAGAGTGACTGATGAAGTCCCTGACAAAGTATATCCAAACATAGAAATTTCTACTGAAACTACAGAAACATGCCTACTGGTAATTTAAGAAAATGCACTGACAAGAGGGGGAAAAAAAGGCCTGGTTTGGGATATGTATTGCTTTTGTACTGCGAGGAGAAGAATTTAGCAGGAGGAAAGATTAGGAGAGGTCCAAAGTACAGTCTGTATATTCAAGCCAGGAAAGGGACAGAGAAACTACAGAAGCTTTTTTTTTTTTCCCCAGATTCTCTTAGCATTTCTTGTTAAGGGACAGAAAAAACCAAACCCAGGATGGATTAAAAGCAGTTAAAATACTAGTCAGTATCCTATAAATTAGATAAATGTCTCATATTTGCTTTTTCTTGTAACACTGGTGTCGACATGGAGTTATTTAGATCTTAATTATGTTAAAGTTTATCGTGGTGGATCCAACAGCCTGAGAGAGACAAGGCTGCTGCCACTGCACACCCCCAGGTCCAGCTATTAGTGAGGCTGAAGATGTAATCCCAAAAAACACATGCACACTATGTGTCTCTATCTATCTATCTATCTATCTGTCTATCTATCTATCTATGCATTGCCAGCTACAGATCATAGACAGAACACTCTCACAAACACAAACACAGACACTATCAGCGACCTCATCCTGCTTTCCCATCTCTGGCTGGAAAGAATGGAAGTTCACTAGAGAGACTATATATTTATATAAAGGTGGATCCTTCCACCATCTGGACCTAGACACCTAGCCTGCACAGTAGCTCACCCCTGCATCCCCTATGAGGCAGCAGCCCTACTCCAGCTGCTGGTGCAGACCATCATGCACACATGCACACAATGCAGCTAATTGCCCTGTGCCCTCGCCCCTAGGTTCCTGCAGAACCTAAAATATTTATTTCCACCATTCATTTAATTTCCTGTATCATTAATATTAAAATTCTATAACTCAATTTTTAAAATAAGCAATGAGCAATAAGCAGAAATTATTTGCATTATCCTTCCTCATACACATACACGTACTAAAATCCTTAAATTTTCTAGGAACAATTTGATCTTTATTTACTAGTGGTATATCTCACTTCTTACTCTAGTTACATATTTCTATTTAAATGTCTGAGGGGTTTTTTTCTTTTAATTTCAAGTACCCTGGACTGAAGTTAGATTCAGCAGCACTAATTGCTGACATACATTATATAATTTCTTCAGTTTAGGATGGGTGCAGTATCTGAGATTTTTTCATTCTTTCTTCAGTTACCATTACACAACTTTACAAAGATGTATCTTGTTGATTTACTGTAGTCCCCGGTCAGTTTTAGTAGTGTTTGAGGAGCTATGTCATGTAGGGTTACAGTCCTGTACACAGCTTTTTAATGGTGATTTCACCTGCTTGTAGTTCGCTGCATGTTTCCCAAAATCATCCTTTCTTCCTACATGATTCCATTACACATCCTGTTGATTGGTCTTTATCCTTTGGAGTCAGCTACATAGTAACAGCTTGCACTTAACACACCAGTCATGCTACTGGTGTGTATCCTTTTTTACAGTTGTTTCCATGTCTATAAAACTTAATCTTTATATTTCTTCACTACTTCTTAGCTCTTATTATTGAACCTTGTCCATGTCATCCTCATGTTCTGTCCTAGGTAGCAGTATTCTAGTTCATAGCTTCCCTTTTCCATGTTAATTGATGCTCATTTGCAGTCAAATGTACTTAAGCCACAGTCAGTGATAACGAGCTCTTTTTGTTTTAGGATTATTTTAAAGTGTTATAATTTCTGTGTCCTCTCATAATTGCTGCCTTTCAGGGTAACACAAGTCCATTTTACAGTTCTTATTAACTGAGTGTTTCTGTTTATGCGGGCATATCAGTAGATTGCCTAGGCCATGAACAGAATTTAAAAACAACTTACATCAAAAAGTTTAAACACTACCACTTACTGTATTTACTATTTAGTACTTATTTTACATACCCCTGATAACAGTAATATTTATCCGGAGTGTCTACTATAGTTAAGTGTGTTTGGGGAAAAAGCAAGCATTTAATCTTTTTTCTAATTGTGAACTAGTCTTAATTTGAAAACTGAGCTTTACCATTTAAACCTGACAGCACCAGTTGTTAAACATACAATTCATATAATAGTAATGTTG
>JAWWLV010000018.1:12638666-12709367 GCA_035041135.1 Platyrinchus mystaceus | reverse complement strand
ATAATCCGTCCAGTGGATGTTTAGGATTGTACGGAGGCAGCGTTGATGGAAGCGTTCTAAGAGACACAAGTGGTGGCAGTAAATGACCGATGATTCAGACCCATATAAAAGAGTAGACAGTACAATGACCTTGTAAACACTGATCTTGGTACTTTTCTTCAGGTGTTTGTTTCGCCAAACTCTTTTATGGAGTTTACTGAAGGCTATATTCTATTTAAAGGGTTTTTAAAGACTGTAAAGTACAAGCCTGGCTGAAGAGCAATCCCATGAGGCGCTGGGCTGACCCCAGCCTGTGGTCTGTTCCCAAACCTGTCCTGCTCCACTGAAGTTCTTTTTGAATGCTCACAGGAACAACTTGCCTTCAGATTTACGAGTGCCTGCTCCCAGTTTTATCAGAAGTCTCACAGGCTAGAAGCAGACAAATGAATACTGTAAATTTCTCTTGGGATGATGCTTTGAGTTGTCGTGTTTGTGAAAATCAGAAAAATGCCATGAAAAAATCAGAAAAGCTTCAGAACCAGAAGGCACATAAGACCTGCCAAATTCTATCAACTGCAATTCTCTCTGATTGAAAATCAATGCAGTGAGCTTTTAAAGTTTATTTAATGATATTAACATCTGAGATTAATAATAGTTTTCTCAAGTTGGTGGAGGTTTCCATTCACCTCTGAGAAATTAGTGGCCAGTGCAAGTCTGACTGTGACACATGAGGCTTTCAACTAACTTTAGTGGGCTTTGCATCAGCTGGGTGTTGGCAGCTCTTTTAGCACCATTCGCTTCTAAAGGAGGCTTACCTAGAGCAATTAGCTCACAAGGAGTGTCATTCACATCTAAGAGAAATTATATGTTCCTTATCTCTTTAATTAGAGTATATATAATGTTAGTAATGATGTATTATCTATATATTAATTTAATAGGGTTGTTTTGATGTCAGGTTTGCTTATGTAGGGTCATCAGTATGAGGATATGCATTAAAAAGAGATTTAAAATCCCTGAAGAGTTATACAGCCCTGCTTTTTTCAAAGTACTTGACCCTAGAAGTGCTTTAGGTTGCTCCTTTCTTATGTTTACTTATTTTTTACATTGCGCCTCACTTGGCAAACACTAAATTGCAGGAAGTGGTGTACAATAAGGGACAGAAACAAGGTCACTTTATTTGGCTGTTAGTGTGGTCATTGGCATGATGAGGAAGAGAGTGACAGCATCTGAAATGCTGGAGGGGACCCTCAGCCTTCATCTGAGGATGAGTTCCCTCAGTTCAGAAACATGTGCCTAGCTGTTCCTCAGCTGGGATCACTTCAGCATTTGATCTGTTTTTCTCAAACTCAGTATTCATTTGGAGCCTGGGGTTGCTCATATGTTGTTTGCTGAACCCTCACCACATCTTGAGGCAAATGCTCTCTGGTCCAGGCAGGAACCACTGAGAGAGTGCAGATCCTTCAGGAGATGCGTCCCTGGCAGGTGGTCCTTTGGGGCTGGGACAGCCCCACCTGTGCCAGCAGAATAAAACCCCAGCTTGGGCAGAGGTTTTGAGGCATTTCTAGGACAAGAGCAATGTTAAGCTGGAGACTGATGCTGGCTGGCTCCAGAAAATCTGCCTGAAAAGCCATCCTTTCTGGGTTCTCCAGAAAGTGTTCCCAGTCTGAGTGTATAGGAAGGATTTGCAAAGTGTTCCCTTGCTGTCTGCACTGACACTGCTGGGCACTGCAGAGCAGGCTGCAGTCTGCCATGGCCTGAGAGGAGGCCTGGGCACATGTGTTCAGAACTGCAATGATGTGGTGAGTTCAAGGGCACATCCAGGGGAGGGTCTGACATCCAGTGTCCAATGAGAACCTTCTGGGCACTGACTGGGCACACTTGTGTAGCTGCTCCTGAGTCTCTGCTCTTCATAGCCTGGTGCAGTAACAAAAAAACAGGGTTGATTCCAGTCTTCATTAATACACAGCTGTAAATTCTGCATCTCCACAATCTCACCGGGCTGCCTGCAAATAACCATTAGACGCTTTGGGAAGTGAGAACAGATAGAACATATGGTATTTGGATGTAGATTTACTGCCAGGTTTTTAAAGGATTTCAGCCCAGAAGCACTGTGTGGTGGGGTACACAGTGGGTTTGTCACTCCTCAGGGAGATGTCACAAGCCCTCCAGCTGAGTACCAGCCTTAAGGAGAACCTTAGATCTTGTTTTCATCTTCAACAGACAAACTGGAAGAGGAAAGGCACATCTGTGTGATCAGAGGCAAGCTAGGCAGACCTGGGAGAACCAGGATTGAAGAGAGACACCAAAGAGTAGTTTGAGATACAGTGACCTCCTCTGAGCTGCTGTGGGAAGTCAGGGAAGGTCTGTGGTTACATCTGAACAGAGCTAACCTGTGCTTAGTGTCCTGCTGTACGGGGTTTTAACCAGGGTCAGAAACCTGAATCATCAAAAATGTTCACAGACTGGAAATGCTACTGTGTACTAAAGTGTTGAAGAATTTTGTATCTGTGAGCTAAATCAAATCAGCACAGCCTGGCATTGTGGACACCAAACTGTCCCATGGTAAAGTGTATTTCTCCACTGCAGCCTACAGACAGGCAGCAATGTCAAAGATTGGTGCTTCATTAGCCCTGCAGACTGGGTTTCCTCCGGGGAAGTCACATCCCAGGACTCATCCAGGCCCAGGCAACAACACACCATAGGTGGGACTTGAAGGGAAAACCAGGAGATTAAAAAAAAGCTCTTGTTGCAGAGTGAGTGATGGAGAACCCATGTTGTTTTCCTAGCTGCAGTCTGAATTGGCAGCGTGGCTGTAGCATCTTTCTTAGGCACTATTCCAGCAAGACACTTGAATATGGGCTTAATTAAATCATGTGAGTTTAAAGGGCTTGAAAGCATGCAGCTAAATGCTTTGCTGGGGACTTAATATTAATGCCTCAGTTTCCCTTTTCCAACATAGAAAAGAAATATTTACTTCCCATACAGAGTGCTGACAAGCTTAATTCAATCTTACTTGTAAAGTGCCTTGAGGGCCTTAGGGAAAAGGTGCTATAAAAATCAGAATATTACTCTACACTCCCTAGCAAGACAGCACTTAACTTTATATATTGTCCTACTGGTGATGCATCTCCCTCTGGCTGACAGCAGGAGAAATTAATGTATATAAACCAAAAGAGGCTGTTTAGGAGGCTTGTGGTCTGTGTAATCTGGTAACACACCTGATGACAAATCCAAACCTGAAAAGATGGAAAAGTCAGAGGTTTTAAGGCATTTTAGTGCAAAAACGTGTGTGTGTGTGACTTCAGAGCAGTGACAGGAAAAGGGCTGTTTCTCCAGTAAGGCATTTTTTATTCCTCTTTTTTTTTTATGGCTATATTGGTCACTTTTCAGTTTTTCTGGTCTTCTGTAAGTTAGCAAACTGTACTCTGACGCTGCTCTCTTATTTCAAATTTTCTTCACTGGATTGGGAAGAATCTGCATCTGACCTCAGAGGCAGCCAGAGTTAACTGAAGACAAGGTAACTGATGCCAAGGAGAGGCCATCAAGTGAAGCCAGAATAGGAGAGGTTACGGTAGGGTGGATTTTTTTTTTTAAACCCTCTAATTGTTCTTCTGCATTTAAACATGTTGAAAGTACTGTTCAGGACAGAGTACTGGAGGCAACACACATTTTCCTTAAGGTTCAGTGATATCACTACAGCTAACGACCAGTATTTTATATATTTTTAACCTCTGCCTTTTCATGCATTGAAATACAAGTATACTGCAATGTCTGCAAAACCAGACACTCGCAAAAGTGAGTGAAAAAGTGTTGCTCCCAACTGTCTCCCTCGATAAAAACAAATGACTGAAAATGTAAAGTTCTTCACAGGTACTTGCTGTGAATCCTCATTTCCTGCCTGTATTTCTGAATGTTATATTCTGACTAAACTTAATGGTGTTTTCCTATTTTGTTTTTTTCCTATTTTTGTCTTCTTTCAATGACAAATGATACTTAAACTACAACAAAGGAGATATTGAGAATCATAGGTCCTCCTT
Organism: Platyrinchus mystaceus; assembly: GCA_035041135.1. Classification (NCBI taxonomy): domain Eukaryota; kingdom Metazoa; phylum Chordata; class Aves; order Passeriformes; family Tyrannidae; genus Platyrinchus; species Platyrinchus mystaceus. The sequence continues at coordinate 12,705,351 of JAWWLV010000018.1, read as the reverse complement.
TGGCATTTTTTATGTTTACTGTGTGTTTAATTAATTGTAAAATTCTTACAATGAAAACTAGTTTTAACAAATTTCTAGAGTACATGACAAAGCAATAATAGCAAGTCATGAATGAGTGATTCTTTTTATTTATTTATTAAGTATGACCATTGGCAACTTTCTCTGTCTGTGTATGTGTTTCTGCTCTGCCTTTCCAGGATACAACTTCTTTATGGAAATAGTATTTCCTCTTCCATGCCTTCTGCAAGTGGCACACAATGGAGTCTCATTACTCAACAGAAACTCTATGTGCCATGAAAAATAAATAACTGAACTCAAGCTATTTCAGTAGGTAAATACTGTCTTTCTCACCCCTGTGCATAAAGCAGACAGTGTTCCACACCTGGCACTGATCTCTTCTGGGAATTCAGCCTCCTCAAAGTCCTCTGGCATGAAACCTTAATGTGTTGACACTGTGTGTCACTCCTGGGGCAAAGGGCAGGGGGTCAGTTGGGATGTAGGTGCCCACCAGCTGCTCTGGCTGCTGGGCTGGAGATGAAGGTGGAGGAAGTTTACAACAAAACTACTTGTTTGTACATGTAAATGTCCTCAGGAACCCCCCTAGAGCTGTAGCTTCCATATGTGCTCGGCAGGTGTTCATTCCTGTTTTTCCTCTAGCTCAACAAAGATTGGCTTTAGGATAGCTGGCATGGTACATGGCCTGGGAGTTCCACACAAATACTCTAGAAGGATGAAATGCTGTTAAGCTTCCATTGAAAGAGAGAAGAAATGCACTCCTGCCTACCTGGGATTCTGCAGCTCCACAGTTCTGAGGCCAATTCTGGCAGTGCTGCACTGGCAATTCCTAGCAACTGTGGGTAAGAACAGAATTTGAGGGGCCAGTGAGGACCACCACTGTCTGATCAGAGTTGATCACTCCTGCTCTTGCATTTAGATTCAGCAGCTTCTTCTCATCTGTAACTTAGTATGTTTCCCCCTTGTTTTCTTCACCTCTGGTTTGCTCATTTTTCTCCTTCTAACTATACTACTGAAAATATATCTTCCATCACTCTGAAGAAGTGTGACACAATCTTTGGGTTTTTTCTTCAACATATGCTGTAGCTTCTCCACATGATGTCGCAGGTCAGGTGCTGTGTTTTATAAATAAATTTCAAGTTACTGCTTTGCTACATAACACGTATGTAAAGAACAGATCAGCACCCAAGTACTTTTGGTGTTTGAGTAATGATGCAAATCAGGCCAGCACCTCAATTTGGATGTAATTTCTAGAGTACTCCATCAGAAGTTTCAAAGGAAAGCTGATGGAGGGGCAGGGTATGCCAATTAGGTTGTGGGGCTCTGACTTGTGTACTAAGTGCAGGCTTAATCTCTGCTAATGCCCGACAAGCATTGTTGAGACTGTTATACAACCACGTGGAACTGCTGCCAGGTAAAGCTTTTGGGTGCCTATTGTGCAGCTGGAGGAGTCTGTTATCAGAAGGAAAAGTCCCTCTGCACAAGGTAGAACCAGCACCCCTGGTCAGCACTCTAATTCAGCAGAGGCAGGAGGCAGCCAATGGGTGCGTGGCACAGTGTGAGTGGTGCTGGTGTGGGTTCACAGGTGCCTTGGCAGCACCCTCTGTGCCTGAGCTGCCACAGTCTCCGTGCCAGCCCAGCTCCCCTCTGCCCTGCATGACTGGATGTGCTTTGGAATGGACAGCTGTCACCAGGGCAAGTTTCCATTGCTACAGGGACCTGAGTTCCAGATTTTTAAAGGTAAAGGAGGTGAATCCAGAAGGCTGATAACAAAGCAGTGATGAAGATTCAGTGCTACAGTGACCAGAGCCATGGAGGACACAGAGAAAATCAACTTCACGTGGTTTGTGGCAGGAAGGTATCTGATGTAAGTAAGAGCAGCCCTAAAGGTGCTGTGGTCTATAGCACTCTCCTAAGGCAGACCAGAGCCCAGGAGGTCAGTGAATGGATCCTCTTCCCAGAATCCCCACTCAGTCCCTTTTTGTAAGCAACATATCTATGCATTTAAAGCAGGGGAACAATTGCAAGTCTTATGATGTTTCTTTCCTTTGCTGAGGAAAATTATGAAGTGTTAGATGTGCAGAGTGCTTGACTTGGCGAAACAAAGCTGAGGAATGACTTTACATGGACCACATATTCTTGGCTGGAGCTTTATTGCTGATAGCTGATGGCAGTTTGCTACCAGCTCTGGACAGTGATAGCAGTCTCAGTGACAGCAAAAAAACAAGGAAAAAACCCTCCCCTTCCTTAAAACTGGATCAGGGAAATGGACCCTTAGCATGATGGGTTGTGACTAGGGCCTTATTTTTGAAACATGATCCATGTGTGCAAATCCCAGACAGATCAGATGTCAAAACTGCAGTGTTCTTTGACATTTCAGTTGAGAAGAAGGACAAATATGTTCTGTACTCATATTTTCTTCTCTTTTTTTTTCAAGCAGAAACAATTAAATTAACTTTGAAACAAGGCTTTGATTGCTATATCTCTGACGTCAGTTTTACATTGATGTAATTCTATAGACTGGTGAGATCATTGCTGATTTGCACTGGTGTAAGCAGAGGAACAATTGGGTTCTGTGTTTTCCTGGCACTGAAGCTGCTTATGTTTTGTGTAAAGAAAGAAACTCAGTTAAACAACTTAAAGGGAAATAAATTAAGCAAGAAACTTAGAAGAAGCCAAAAGCAATATAAGCACAAATACAGCTACAATACTCCAACTGTACTGCTACTTTGAAAAAAATGCCTAGCCTAATTAAGGGAAGATAGACTCTGCCATAAATATGTACACTGATCTCTCTAATTTTGAAGTTTTAATTGACATGCAAAGGTGAGCAATTTAATAACTTTCTGCAATTTTGTTTATTTTTTAGTATACATACCATACTTTATTGCCTTTGAGATCCTTGAATGAATGCAAGCTTCCCTTCCTACTCAATTAATGTTATGCAACATGAGAATAAATCAACTGTAAGGATTAAAATTATAATTGATCTAGTGAAAGTAGCAAAGAAAGTACTACCCAACATAGCCTGAGTTGAAAACCTAGCTCCTTCTGTAGGAAGGGGAGTTGACCTTGATGTACGGGCCAAGGATTTCACCATTGATGACATTTGGCAGGCATGAAGATAGACATATTATATATATATATTTATTTATTTATTACAGAGTGAAGTACAATCGGGCCTTTCAGTATTCAGCTTTAATGCTTATTTATTTTTGCTGTAAGTGCTATCATGCTCTCACTTTCAGAGGATGTCAAACTCCTGAAAAGAGCAATTGTTTTGCTTTAGTTACAGTAAAGCTTACAAACACTACGCTTGGGGTGAGGGATATAGGCTTGGCCTGTATCAAGTGAATTTTGGTGTATGAAGAGCGTGGAGCTGGGCCCATGACTGATACAAACTGACCTTGCCAATAAGTGAGGTGAGCCACAGCATTATTCACTGATTAAATCTGATTACAGGACAGCAACTAATGAGTGGAATAGTAGGGAACACTTTTTATCTAAAAAAAAGAAGAAAAATATGTCCACAAAAATTTGAAACCAGCTAAACCTGAATATGGGTAAATTTCATATTTCTGCATTGAAAAAAATCAGTCCTGGGGACTAAGTGCAACCCATTCTGTTCAGTGCCATTTCCATTCAGTCTTTACTATTAACGTAGTATATGCCACTAAATGGTCATGAATATATTAGAAAGACTATGGCTAATAACTGTGCAATTAAAATTTTTAGAACAAGGCCATGGCAGTTTTGCAATAGCTCTGGCATTTACCTAATAAGCCCCAACTCACTGACTACTTTAGTAAATGATACACAACTTCTCTTGTAAACCTGGCACGGGGTTACATTAAATATTGCCCTGTATTTAACAACGTGCTACTTTCCTGCCCTACTCTCATAAGTCTAGTAGGAGTTGTGCCCTTAATTTAGCTTGGGTGGAGCTATAGGCTGGACTTGTTGTTCCAGCAAGGTAATTGCTCTCTACATAAATGAATTATCCTTTTCATTTAGAGGGCCCATGGAAAGTTGTGTGCAATTTCAATGCACTCCTCAGTGTAGCTGTAGCAATGCTTTACTATGCTGTGAACATGCTCACTGTGTTGGTTTTGTCCCAGGTGCAGCAGCTGTGCTTGCAGGGTGAGCTGTATGAGAAACTGGCCCTTTGCAGGGATGCTGGCTCTGCTCACTGCTGGCCTCTTCCATGAAATGGGTACTAACGTGATGGAAAATGAGCATTCCTGAAAAGGGGAAGTCCAAAGGCCTCCCTGGCAGGCTGAATGGGATGGGAAGTCTGCAGAGAGCCATGTAGAAAAACCTGGCAAACTGTGGTTGTGGCACAAGCTCCAGATGAGCAGCCGGTAGCCGTGGAGGCACTTGAGGGCAAAGGCTGTGGACGTGAGTCCTGCTGTACATGATGAGGGAGCTGCCCGAGCAGGAGAAGCTGGCTGGGATGTGCCACCAACTTATTGATACAGTGCTAAACCACAACCCAGCTGCTCCAGCAGGACAGAGAAAGTAAACAGGGCTGGCGGAGGCATCAGAAGTTGAACTTTGTGAACTCCTACTAGATGGAGTTACACCAGCAATTAATTTGGTGCAATTACTGGCACAGAACTGCGTTGGAAATTATTGCAAGACAGATCAAGTCATTAGCAATAGGAAAACAGCATTGCAAAACTCCAAACACCTCTTTCCAAGTGTTATGCACTCACTTTCCACTGAAATGAATGGAAATAACACAAATGGTATGCCTGAATTCCTGACGAATCACTGCATTGAGTAACTGAGGTATAGCTTCTGGATGTAGCTGCTCAAGAGTGATGATCTAGGCTGGAAACAGTTCTTATGCTTCTATTTTCCCAAAACCTTCTACTGCTGGCGTCATCTTGCTGTTTCTCTTGGCAAATATACATCTCCAGATTCTGGTCAGGGGATGTCAGGCCTTGCTGTTGCTACAAAAACTTCCACTTTAGCATGGAAACCTATATATTTTCTGATTAATGTTTCCATCAAGCTTAGTCCCGGGTAAACATTGTGTAACATTAGCATTCATCAGTGAACTTGCCCAATCCCCTTGAAAAAACATCCAAAAAAAAAAAATCCCCAAAACCTGCTTTCAGTCTAGAATGAATATTACAGCCACAGAAAAGATCTATGTAAAAGAGAACAGTTTCCCTCTCTTTCAGAAATTAATGATCTATTCACAAGCTGATCATTTACTTTTCAGTGCATTATTGCCTGATTAGTCAAATGCTGATGCAATTAAACTTAACGATCTTACTGAGTCTGCTTAGATTGACATTTTAAATGGATGGGTAGTTAGCATTTTTGTAAAGCAGAACCTTTCTTTGTTTTTATCACCATACTTTACTTCCATTGCCACCAGTCACCACTTCAGATGAGATTGCACTATTCTCCTTGGGAGCTGGTATCTAATTGCACACCACAGATCAGCTACTTAAGAAGCATGCAAAGTTTATGAAATATCAGTTTAGGAGTTGCTCCAAATAGAGAAGAAATTATGCAAGTTACTTTTCCCAAGGTGAATTATAGACACACTGTGGGCAAGAAGGCCTGACTGCTAGACCTTAGTGTCTGAAAGAGCTGCAGAAGAAGAGATTCCATCCTGAGAGGTGTTAAGCTCCTGTTGCTGCTGCCAGAAGAGTAAAGAAGGCACAAGGCATCCCATGTGACATGGGAAACTTGAGGAGCAGCACAGGACATGGACCGGGCTGCTTCCAACTAAAGGAATCTTCTGTATGTAAACAAGGTTTAGTAGAAAAGTGTTGAGTCCAGGAAAGTATTTCTGGTGAGGAGGATAAGCTTTCCTTTGGAGAGAAGTGCAATTACTTCTCTATTGTTCTCCTAGTTCCTTCCCAACTTAACTTGGCTGTGCCTCCAATGAGAAAGTACTACTTGGAAAATAAAGAACTTTGAGAGAACACAGAGAGGAAAACAAAAAAATCCAAGATGTCATTTTACTAATTTCAAAAGTAAATTTAGCCCGTAAGAACATGATAATAGCTATATATTTTTACTTTGAAAGGGACAGTTAGTAGTGAAAGTAAGCAATGGAGGGTTTTCTTAGGAACTGCATGGAAAGAAAAATCCCTGTAAGTTAGAAAACAACATGGTCTAACAGTAGAGCACCTGCTGGTTTACACTTTCCATGCTTGTTTACTCTTTTCAAAACATTTAGCACTATGTCCAAAATTTGTGTATTTCTAAGAAAGAAAACTAAAATGTTGCTGTTCCTACTCTGTCACAGATTCTGATTTTCCAATCATGGGACAGGCTTCCTATAGAAGTAACTCCATTGACTTAATTGACCCATTTGCACCAGGGAGAGGTGATGTAGCAAGATGATAATCAAGCCCATAGGCCAAAATTTTCAAAAATAAGTATCTAAAATTAGGTGTCTAATTCCATAGCTGGGAACCTGAGTGGAGTTGGACTGGTTTTTAAAAACACTGCGGGCTGACAAATTCTGCTGAAGTCAGTTGGAGATGAGATTCCTTTGAAAATCAGGATGTGTCTGGATGATGTTATGGGCATGTCAGACATCCTGAGTTGAAGGTTTTAATTTCCCATCCCAATGTACAACTGGATCAGCATGTACCCAGTGCATGGAGCTCTCATCATGTAGTACTCTAGAATATAAGTATGTCCCATCTTGACAGACATTCTGGTATGAATCAGTGTTTGGGGTCTCAAAACAAAAAGATTAGATGAATAGACTTTCCTCTCTTTGATCCTGAGGCAAGACACAAATGTAAAAGAGACCTAAGAGCTGTTCCAAAGGATGCTGGTGAGAAGTTTTGTGGAGGAACTTCTGCTTGGGCTGGAGATGAATACAGAACAAAACCTCCCCTGAAGCACCCACCGACAAGGTCTTCCTGCCTCAGAGAGCTGCCTGAAACAAAGCAAGCTGAGGAGCTCTGGAAGCACTGCTTTAATGCCACTGATATATCCCTGCATGACATAATGAGCCATATTACCTGAAAATTCTAAGGGTGGGAAATGCAGTTTCACCATCTTTTAGGTATTTTAAAATCTTACTTAAATTGATGCTATTCAAATACTTAAATCAAGCTGTTTACAGGTATCTTGAGAAAGAATTATGACAAACTCTCTTCCATTCAACTAGATCCACTTATCTATATATAGTGCTGAATTAAAAACCAAACTCAAAATGGCTATAATGCCTAAAAATAAACTTTTTAGAACATACTGATATTTTAATTACATTTGGGTTTAAATTCCTTCAGTTTCTATAACAACTTGTAGTAATTTATTAGTTCTTGTGGACTAATAAATTCCTATAAGCACATAACTCATTTCTTTCTAAAGTGGTTACTGCCAGTGAGAATTAAATGATAGTTGATTCTTCATAGGTGGTTTTTAGGACACTTCAAATTTGTTCCACTGCATACTGTACCTTCCAGTCTATTTCTGATGCTCTTCATTCTTGTGCAATAATATTCTCCCAAGTGCAGTGGCTTTATATCACAGAGGTGGCAGCCATGTCAAAAGCAGTTGTGCTACATCACTTAACAGGCAGTAATTGTCTCCAGGAATCACAGGAATCTTGATCTGCTGCACCAAACAACACTTCTTTGACAGCTAAAGCTGAAAAGGCACTTGGGATGTAACCTAAAATACATTTTATTCCAGGTTGCAGGGGCTGTGTCAAAAGTGTAAACTGCTGAAGAAACCACAGCAGTTTACCTTGATTTTTTTAAAAAACTTCATTTCTATATGAACAAGGCTTATGTGACAACACTGTGCCATGCTGTCCCAAGTGAGGATATTTTTAAATCCAATGGCCAGTTTCAGACATAGTCACTGTTCAGAAGAGAAATAAAGGTCTGACACATTTCAGGAAAAGAATGTAGGGTGGCCTTGTTAAAGTTTCCACCAAGAAAGAGGCTGCCACCAAAACTCATGTGCTGTATGTGCCAGAGCCACTTTGCACGGATGCTGCAGCCTAAGCTCTCACCTGTCTAGACACTGAAGTTAATCAACTATAAGGCAGAATTTGATAAGAAACCTGTTTTTGTCCCTACTTGTGCTCCTAGAAGTGTGTGTTGGTCTAGACTCGGCAGTAGGAGGGCAGTTAAAGTTCCGTCTGTGTTTCTAAGCTAATCGTGCTTTTGTGTGATGCGTGATGCAGCCATGTGCTTTTCAGATGTTTTAAGTTGATGTTAAATTTCTGAGGTCAAAAATGCATTTCAGTAGTGTCATTGTTCTCATAATATTTCCAAATATGTGTAAGCGAATTCCCATGGCTGAAGCCACTTATCCCATATTTTCTCTGTGTATTCATGCATCATTTTTTGGTGACTGGGAGGTCAAGGCCATTCTTACCTATTTTACCCAAATTAAGTCCACAAATTTGTTTGGGATACTTATCTTTATTTTGCTTTTATTATTATACATGAAATACTGTATAATTAGATATTTTTGTTAATTTCAAAGTTTATATTCTGCTTTTTTTCAGATTGCTTATGTGTCTATGTGGTCAAAAGAGAAACTGATTCTTCATATGAAGTGAAGCAGGACCTGAAGGACATATTGCAGACATACCCACAGATCTCTGGTTCCAGGAATGCTTCGACTCAAGGGTGGAGGCTGAACCTGAAATCTCCTACATGGTCAGTAGAGTAGGACTGCACACCAGGCCTGGCTTTCTCTTCTATATCCCCTAGAACTTTCTAAATAATAACTGGTTTTCAGGCTGGCATCTAATTTCGGCCTAAACTCCTAAAAACTGGGTGGTAATGGGAAGCTAGTTGGCTCATTAATTAAGAAAACACCATGGAAAAAGTGCTTTGAGAGAGCATTTTCTTGGAAGTTGTGTCTATTTTTGTCTGGTGAGCTGTTTTTTAAAAAGTGCCAAAGTGAGATTAAAACTTCTAAAACTATTAAAAATACTATGTGAAGCATAACAGCTAAATAGCTACAATAGTAAGTTAAATAGTAGAAAGGCAGATTTGGTTTTGGCTGTAAAACCAATATTAGAACAAAGTACAAACTAATTTGCAGTGTCTTACAGCAGCAATTAGTGTCCTAAAGGATGTGACTTTTCATTAGGATGACTAGGAGGATCTGACAGGTGGCTGAATCATGCCCACTGTAGTTATGCAGAACTCCATATACATGCATCCACAGTATTTATTGCTCAGTCAAATTCTTCCTTTTATAATTCTGGATTGCCACATTTGCAATTACATTGCATCCGGCAGAGAGCTCTGAGATCTGTAATTACCAAACACGTTTACAGCAGTCACACAGCAACAGAAGTGACACTCATGTACTTACGGGTGTAAAATCAAAGCACCGCATGTGATACCCTCCTACCTGCCTACGACTGAATTGAGAGGTGTTTACTGCACAGTTTATTCTGTGAAACACCCTCCCAGTGTAATGATATACAGCTGATAAATGAGACAGGGAAATAGGTGCAGTTCATACAAGCTGAACAGCGTAGAATTGAGTTGTTTTGCAATTTTACAGTCTTTGCAATACGAAGTGGCTGCTCAGCTAGCTGTGAGAAAGAGTGGCTACACAGAGCCTACATGTACCCACATCTGCAGAGATCCTGACACACCAGAAAGGATGGGGACTTGATTAGCCTATGCATAGGGGACAGAAGATATATGTATTTATAAATGACCTTGTTGTGGGGAGCAAGTGCCTCCTGTAGGGCTCAAGGCTATAAGATGGGGACGTTTGTAAACAACAATCACAGTGGAGGGAATTGTCAGTGTAAGGACTGGAGGTATGGCAGTGTATCTGCCTCCCAACTGGGGAGACCACATTAAAGCACGGGAAACCTAAATCATCTGTCTTTCTGACCGAGTCCAAATTCGAGTAACAGAGCTGGCCGTGCCACAGTCTCCAGGGGAGCCGTGAACAGTCCAGCTCTTTGGCAGTACAACTTCCCGTCTCAGGCAGTTCCTTCTGCTGTCTAGAGGCCACTTTAGCCGGCCTACATCTGAGCCCTTGCTGAAACAGGGATCCCCATCACCCCATCTTGCTCGTGGTGCATCAGCAGTGCTCCTGCTGCGGTGGAGGGGCGCGGGGCACTGACGATGGGGGAGATTGCACCCGGCAGCCCCGGCCCTGCCCTGCTTTGCCAGGCAGCCGCGCAGGCCTGATGTTTCGGGGAAACCTGAATTTCTGCCGGATTAAGGCGGTTGTGTAACAGCAGCCCAGCTGACTCCATTGTTCCTCCGCACAATATAGTTATCAGTGTGAAGTGAGCGCTGAGCACGGCGCTGCCAGGCAGGGCGGGCAGGGGCTGCCCTGGGGCCGGGGACGCTCACAGTCCTTCTCCCCGGTCCGGCCGCGGGTGTGGGCGGGCGGGGCATCGGCCTCCCGCGGGTCGGGCACTTCACACCTGGAATCGCCGATATACGCGCTCATATAAACCCCTGCGGCCATGGGCGCGGGCTCCCGCGGGCAGACGGAGGGCTAGCGTGGCAGGACGCACAGTGTAGCTGTGCGGAGCGGAGAGGGGGAGCCGGGCAGCGGCTGACGGCGGTGCCGGAGAGGTGAGGGTGAGCAGCCAGGGGAGTGACTGAGGGGCCGCTCCCCTCCACGGGGCGCGACAGCCAAAGCACTTGGCGGGGGAGGGGGGGGGCGTTTGGGCGAACCAATAGACCCAATGGCACCTTTCGAGCGCCGGGCACGGGGCGCTCCCGCGCCGGGCCGGGCCATGCTCCGTTGCCGTGACAACGGCGCTGCCCGGCGGGCGCGGGGCATTGGCCGCCGTGGGCACGTGTGGCGGGCGGGGGCCGGGCGGGCCCGCCCCGGGGCGGGATGAGCGCGGCGCGGGGCGGGCGCGCAGCGGGGCCTGCGGTCCTGGCGGGTGGGAGCTGCGTTACCCCCTGTCGGCGGCCCGGCGGGGCGGGTGTCCCTGGCCGAGCTCCCCTGCTCAACCCTGCCGTGCTTTGCCCGCCGCCGGGCTGTGATGTGTGTGCCCCGCGCGGTGGGAGGTGGAGAGTGCCTGGCGGAAAGGAGGGGAGTTAGCGAGGAGGAGGAGGAGGAGGAGGAGGAGGCAGGGCCGGAGGCAGAGCCATGGAGAGCGGCGCTGGGCGGGCGGGGCGGGCTGTCTGACCGGGGCGCAGCGCGGGGGCACGGCCCGGCAGCCCGGGCGGCAGCGGCGGGGCCGGGGATGGAGGAGCCGCGCCGCCCCCCGCCGCCAGCCCACGGCCCGTGACGGGGCGGGGGCCGCGGCCCCGACGGGGCGGGCGGGGGGCCGCTCGCTGCCTTCCTCGAGGCGGGCGGGCTGGGAGGGAGGGGACTCCGGCAGGGGCTGCCGTCGCCCGGGGCCGCGGTGACTCAGAGCCGGCGCGGCCGCGGGTGAGCCGAGGTCTGTTGTTGTGGGATTTTTTCCCCGGCAGGTTATAAATAGCCCCGCGCGGCGCCGTGTCACGGAAGGACACCCTGGCCGGGTGCGGGCAGAGGCCGCCGGCGCGCAGCCTCCCCCGGCCGGGCGGGCCCAGCTGCCGTGGCGGGGCCGCCTCCCGCCCGCTGTCCCCGCTCCCGGAGCACAATTCACACCGCCGGCCCGGGCAGCCACAGCCCGGCCCCGCGGGGACACAGCACCCCGGCCCTGCCAGACCTCGCCGAGGCAGCAGGCAAGATGAAGCCGGAACGAGGTAAACGGCTTATTAGTATATTTCTTTTTCTGTTTGTTTGGTTTTGTCTCTAGGATTAGAAGTAGCCCGGTGTTTTGTTTCTATGTTATCGCTCTATTTCGTTATCCCCCTCCTCTGTCGTTTTGAGAGCTGGGAGAGAATCCAGGTACTCGGGCTCAACTCGGGAAATACCAGTGGGAGTGGGATGCGGACAGTGCCCCGCGAAAGGGGGTTACAGCCCCATGTCCTGCCTGCCCTTCTGTTTTCCATTGTCTTGGCTGGTTGGAAGGGAGACAAGCGCCGTAGCGAACTGCTTTTAGCTGTGGGAATGCTGCAGTTTGTGTGTCAGACACGGCCGGCTCGTTAGCACAGACCTGCAGTGCTGAGCCGAGAATCGGTCAAAGGCAAATCGGGCATCGACAGACAATGCCAACAGATGTGCAGAAATGTCCAAATATAGCTGAAAAACACCCTGAAAATAACCACAACTTACATCTGACGTGTTTTATAAACTGACAGTGCTTGTTCCCCCCCAGTTTTAATGGAGATATAACATAACAAGCATGCTGAAATATAAATTTTTCACGATCATTTGGTTACATCTCATCTGGATTACTGACATCTGGTTTTACAGAAAAATAAAGTCGGCAGTCTACGTATATGTTTATAACACTTGAGCTCTTTTGCCGTATAGCAACAGCTGCTGATGCCCCTAGAGTTGGAAATATGTCATGACTTCTATTTTGATGCACAGGAAGAGTAATTATTGATTCCTCTTAGTTGGAGCAAAACTGTTTTTTTAAGCAAATCTGATGAGTGCTCATCATAGTGTGAATTAAAAACAATAATCTGTCTTTCTTAAAGTTTTGATGATTCTATTGTTTACCTAGTTGCTTTCAGTTTCGAAACACATTCTATTTATGTTAGAATCACTTTGGTGTTTTGAGAAACACTTTAATATAGCTCAGATATTTGTGTATGAAATACTAACACTTACATGATATACACATGTTAATTAGGTTTGTTAATTACATGTTTGCTAATAATGACACCACATAAATGACTGCTCTTAGATGGATTTCTTGTCAGTATATGGTGCAAGGATTATATGGTGTGATGATAGCACAGATAGTACAGAAATGATCATAAATTAATAGGATTTAAATACTAGGGGTTTGAAATGGACTTTTCTCATTGCTTTCCTCCTTGTTTCGCAAATGCTTAAACCTTCACATGATCGATTGCAGCAAGGATGGTTGTTTTTAGAACCTCTTTAGATTATAATACCAGACCCTAAAATTTGAAAACTATTTACTGACAAAGTTAAATTAAATTTCAAAATAGCCAGGTAAAAACCCAAGTTCTGCAGCTTTAAATCTATCTGCTCTATCAGTTCAGAACATCTATATGACCTTTGTCTATTCATGTCTTTAATTTTTAGGCAGAAGAAGTTAGAACATTGTAGACATTTTTAGTTGGTGTATGATAAGTGATCAGATGCCTTTTTTTAACCAGTCTGATGTAGAGGGAACCAAATTTGTACAGAAAGCAAGTTATTAGGTTGCTGGGGTATTTTTTTGTGGTTTCCCCTCGTCCCCCCCCCCCCCAGCTGGCAGTTAATAAATTGTGATTCTTATCCATTCTAACATGTTTACTGCAAGCTTGGTAAAATCCCTCAGAAGTAATGTCTTGAAATCCTTTTAAGATAATTACCAAAAATCTTGAAATAAATCATGGGTCTTGCCAAACATTGGAGGGTGTCTGCAACCATTTCAGTAGATTCCTTTAGCTTAACTGTGGGCTAATGTAATAGAGCAATACCATGCACAAAGGGGGTTGTGAAAGTGCTGCCTAAATGCCACATGCGGCCCACAGAGGCTCTTAGGAGGTACGAATCATGGAAATGTTTACATGTGCTGATTTCTGCATAGCAGCTGTACCACAGGATACAAGCAGTCAAGTGTGCAGTCACCTGCTTCCAATTGTCGCAAATTAACAGCAAAGGACAGAGAAGAAGCAGAGCACTCCGTTTGTCACTTCTCTACAGATCCTCAAAATCCCCAGAAGAGTGTAAATTCACAGACCAAGTGAAGCATAAAGAAACCGACTCAAAAAGACTTGTGATGTTTTGGGATTTGTCGTTGTTATAAATAATTATATCAGAATCAATTTGGAACAGAGGGATGCAGCTCGTGTTGTTAGAATTGAGCTCAGCACTACGCTTTAGGTTGTAATGCCCAGGCATGTTGGGAGAGGTATGGTTTAGTCTTTGTCAGATATAAACATGTAATATGTGAGAGCATTACAGAGGAGATGCAATGTGGAGTTCTGCATAGCAAACCTGTGGAGCAGTTTTGCAGGTGAGGAAGAGCAGGAAGGGAGGTTTGAAAGTGCAGGTAAAAATGAGGACTTATTCCTTTGGCATTCAAAGGCACAGGGCATTCCCAGGATGTATCTCATGAGCATCACTCAGGACTTACCACTCACCCAGGTGGGGTGTGAGTGTGGATGAACAGTCATGACCACATTCCCATAACTACCTCTGCACTGTGTCTAGAGAGTGCAGTAACTAAAATGCTGCTTGGCTTTACCTTTCCTGTGCTGCCATTCTAAAAGCAAAGTATTGAAGCATCTTAAAATACAGTGGTCACGTTACTTCAGCTGAGGCTTCACTGGTGCCAGGGAGAAGAGTGATTTATCTCCCTTTCTTACATACGGTGTTTTTGGAGTGATGTTTGAGTTTTGGGGGTTTTTTTTGTCTTTCTGCAGTAACAACATATCAAGTTACCTGGCTTTGATCCATGATATCACCACGATTTAGTTTCTGCAGTACAGCTGCCTAGTCAGCTGCTTTGCACTGCATATTTGGACTGCTGTTTCCTTTCTCAAGTACAGAGTTTTGCTCTTGCTTCTGTTGAACTTCGTTCTAATGACTTCTGATCGCTTCACCAGTTTATTGAGTTTGGAAGACAGAACTAGACTTCGTAGTGGAGGGCTTGCAAACTCTTCCAGCTCGGCTTTGTTCATAAACTGTATAAACACACTGTTTCACCATCAGAGTTAATGAAAACATTGCATAATGTCAGGGTGATAGCTTGCTGCCAAACTCAGGAGGCTTGTTATGTACTCTTAGAGTACACTTGGTGCACAACTGGAAAAAATCATGTGGTTTAGATGAATCTACAGTATAGTCATATTTTACTGTGGGAATGTTACAAGACGTCAAAAGTCTTACTATAGTCTAAATAGCTCAAAGTTACTGCTCCTTCCTCCTCCCTCCCTCTCACTGCATGAATGATCAGTTAAAGGAGGAAGACAGGCTTGTTTGTCTCTAAATGCATTCTGGCTGGTTTTTATCACCTTAATCTAGTCTTTTCTTACTTTTTATTACCTTGCTTTGTTTATTCCGTATTGCATATCCTCTGTATAAAGACTATTTTATTTTCACTTACAAATTAAGCAAAAAGCAGTTGTCTCTTACTTTCTGAAGCATTAATTCCCTCCTTGAGATTATCCTAATTTACAGAAGTGACTTTCTGTCTACAAGAGAGGAACAATCTGTCTGAAGATTGCTTTTTCTCTTCTCCTTCCTTCTTTGCAAGTCAAACTCTGAAATGTGCCTCTGGTTCTGTTTCTAGTAACTGCATTAAGGGACTTTCTTCCACATTACTTGGTGATTTGGTATGGAAAGAGCTACCTCTTGTTTCAGCAAAAGTCTGTTTACTACCTCCTGTTGGAAACATAGCTGAAGGATTCCTGGATGTATCTGTGGGGAAAGGTGGAGGAAAGATTAATGGAGATGAACAGTTGAAGTAGTGCTTTTCTTCAGATTCTTAGGAGGAGGGATGAGGAGGCATGGGATTAGGGGAAAAGGAGTTGGACCAGTGTGTTCAGTTGAGGAATTGGTTGTTAAGTTAGGAGATCTGGATAAGGCCCTTATTTTTAAAAACAAGAGTTAGTTTTATGCCCTTTATTAATCGTGGAAGATTTTGTTGTAAAGTTTTTAGCGAAGATAATGTGTTACAGAGTATGCAGATTAGGAACTGAAAATATATATTGAAAAAGAATGAGTGTTGCTTTAGTGTCCTGTATTGCACTGTGATACAGATATTTTAATTTTATAGTGTCTTCTCAGTGAAATGTCACAAAGCACTTAAACTTTTCCATGGCGGAGTGGTGTAGCCAGTAAACAAAGTAATAAACTGGAAATGAGCTGCTTCCTGCTTAGTGGAGTTGTCACTCCAAAAGCGTTTGGGCAACGCTTCGGGCTTGGTTGCCACAGGTAAGTGCAGGTTGGGTGCTAATGAGCTGGAGGTGACGCTGCCCGGGGGAGCCGTGTGGGCAAACACGCTCTGCACGTGCGGGAAGGGGCGTGAGGGGATGGAGGCTCCCTCTGGCAGACAGGAAGGGCTGGGGGGCTCTGCTTTTGCTGTGTGGATTACTTTCAAATAAACCCAGCTTATTCTCTGAAAGAAAGAAAGACTAAAACTATTCAGGATGAAAGAACCCAACCAAACAGACGGGTGGTCGGGATATTGCGCTCAGATTTCATCTGTAAGGTGTGAAGCCGTCAAGCTCTAATCTTTGGGGAGAGCAGATTTGCCCTGATAACACATAATATATAGATGCAGTGTATAACTATGAGTGAACAGGAACATAAGCCTTCCTTTTTAATTGAGAGTGGAGTCTAGATGCTTTCAATACAACTCTGCCCTTGCACCCAAGAAATGACAATATAAACTCTTCTGTTAAATTTCTACTTCAAAAATTTAACTTAGAAGAATTCTTAGCTTTTAGGTGCTTAACTTTTTAAAAAAGTTAGGCATCCCCCCAAAAAATCTAAGTATATTAATTTTTAGAATGGAAAATGTCAAGTTTTAATTTGAAATGCCTGATTATGTTAGTTTTCTTACCTGTTCTGCAACTTGTACCTCACTACTGAGAGCAAGTAGAAGTATTTCTTGGGTTGGAAGAGTGCTTTCATTGCTGTTCAGCAGTGAGAGTTCTTCATGGCATACCTGTTTTTCAGAGAGAACCACACTGGTAACAGCTTGGCCATTTTCTTTTTGTTTGCCTGGTGTTGTCCATACTTGCCTTCACAGGGGCTCTTGTTGCTACAACAGACGCTGCTGGAGTGGCATTTACGTGGATATTTTGGGGGCTGTGGATATGCCAAGCTCATAGGCCTGGGCTATATAAACTGACCCTTCTGACCGTATTCTTTACTTGCTGAAGTGAGAAACATTGGCGTGCCAGCTCAGATCCCTGGACCGAAGTGTATTAGATTGGACTTCATTGTTAAGGGCAGTGTTGAAACTATTATTGGATCTGAGGTCTGCCAGCTCCTAAATGTTTTTAAAAATAAGCTAACATTTATAAATACAGATTCTCATGAGAGACAGGAGTTTGTTGCCAAATGAAATTCTGCTTATTAAAATTAGAAATCTCCTGTGAAAGCAGAGTAACCAACAAGAACAAACGAGCTATATGACATTTGTTAAAAGAACTTGTTCTGTCTGCCTCACTGTTTACAAAATGTTTCTTTGTTATTTTGACAAACTTCTACTAATAGCAGCTGTTTACCAATGGTGAAATAGCCATAGCCTTTTATATTCTCAGTAACAAGTTTAGGATAACAGTCCAGCAGTTACTATATTCTTTTAGTCAATAAGGTCTTGCAGTTTAACTGTAAATATAGCTGTAATTACTGTCTCCATTCTGACGTGATACTTGATAAACCAAGTTTTTTAGATTTTTCAGTGTCCCACATCATTGTCTTTCAAGGAGATAGTAAATTGTTCAGTCTTTGCAGGTCATTTATATTTAATGTTTAGGCAGAAGCCAGTTTTTAAGTTAAAATTATTTTAGAAGTGCATGTACAACTACATGGTTACCTTTGTACTACCAAGTACTGAAACTCTGTGGATAAGTAGGCAATTAAGGATGAATGCAAATACAGAAGAGTGCCTCTTGGACCTGCATAGGTAGTTGGACTTTGGAAGACTTCACTTTCATTACATATTCCTTTTTCTGCTGGTCCCATGCAGGGTTGGATGACTGTAGCTACAAGCACGTGGCCAAAGCCATGTGAGCTATTCTTGCTCTCCATGCATAACTGTACTGGGATTGGAAGAGAGATTTTTTTTTTTTTTTGTAAAGGCTACTTGTAAACATTATAACTGAGCTGTAAATCATGAAAATTCTCCAGCTTTTCTTAACAATTCAGTATTATTCTGACCCAATCAAATCTAACTCACTTGTATTAATACATTTTCTTCCTTGTTAAAGGGGCCTGACTGGTTCTTTTGGCTAGTGATTTTTAATGCTAGCTTTGGGACCAGAGCTATTTAAAGGTGCTATCTGGGATACTATTACTACACTACCTTGACTCAAAATGCAAAGAGGTAATAGGATAGTATGAGGATGTTCTTGGGGATAATTTGGAGAGGAGAGCTGTGTGTGAATCAATGGAGGCAGCTGAACACACTGGGAAGGAAGCACTCCACAGACATGAAATACTAAGGATTACTTTCATGTCTGTGCTGATTGTAAGAATCCTTGTAATGAATAAAGGTAAATAAAGTAGTCTTACTGAGAAATCTTCTGAACAACTTTAAGAGCAGTAAGGAGAGTTCTTCTCCCCTCATAGACATTTATTTTGATTTGACCACTTTTCCTTTTGTGGGCAGGCATGCAATCTCCCTCTGTCCACGTATGTAGTACCCGGTAACTGTGGGACACTTAGACTTCCCTCTTAGCAATGATCAATGCATTTCCCAAAACTGTTGGCTTCTCCTAGGGGAAAAAAAAAGTTGGTTTTTCTTCCGAGGTATAAAAAAGAGAATGTATCTGAAATAAGGACTCTCTGGTTGCACATGAACCACGTCATCTGTTTTACATTACACAAGTTAGTGATTTTTTTTTTCCATTAAGATCCCTGGGAAGCAGGTTGGTAAGTAAGTCCATTTTAGCTTGTGAACTACTTTAGTGAGACCATAAGCAGGTGACTGCTTATGCTAGTTTAACCTCTTAATGGTGCTTGCTGTGTATGCAGAGATTCCTTTTGCCCACTGATGAGCCCTCAGGATTTCTAGGGCATATTTCACACTTCTCTGTGCTGCAACAAATTAAGCTTCTTTCTCAGGGTGCTGTGCAAGTATCATCTTGTTGTTGGGTGTAATGGGGGAGGGAAGGGCAGAAAGAGAATTTTGGTAGAACTGAAGATGGCAAGTATTATCCCGTATCCTCAGTACAGTCAGTACCTCAAAGGAAGGTGATAGGGCAGTAGCTGGTTTCTTCTGAGGGACAAGGGAAGAAGAAGGAGAGATGCAGGAAGATCTGCTGTGGTCAGCATGTTCTTTTTTCAGAGCAATGGGAAGCCCTTCTCCCTTGCCAGGTATTGTTCTCTTTGATTCCCTGCCAGGGCACTAGCCCAGCACGCAAGTGAACAGACCATGGCTCAAACTCACACATCCAGGCGGGGCAGCAAGTTTGGTAGAAGGCTTTGTTTGCAGACTTAGGGGGGCAGAGAGGGTGTGTAAGAGCAATCTCTGTGTAAATGTCTGTGGTGACTACTTACTGAGAGCATAACTTCTGTGTTAGCAGAGACTGAAGTTTTGGTATGTTGGGCTAATGTTTTTTTTTCTGTGCAGTTTTCTTGAAAGCCACAAGTATTGGTGCATTTCCTTCATGTATGAGATCTTAATCTCTAAAACACAGCCCAGTAAGACTCCTATTTACTTGCTCTTTTTTTATTTGAGTTTTTAATTTTGATTAAGTAGTTGTATCTGAGAGTAAGGGGAAGAGAATAGGTGCATCTAGAAGAGACCAACTTTAGTAAATATTACAGTGATGTGAAGTAAAAGGAGGAGTTTCCTGCTGGTAGGAACTGAACAGGGACAAAATTGTCAAGATCAGCATGGATTGGGAATGTACAGATGGATCACACTGAAGCTGCTGACAGATAAGTCCTTTTTTCTCTGTTGTAAAATTCTTTAAAAATAAGTCCTGAAGGATATTTTCTATGCAAGTTTTCCCCACTTCAGTTGCATTTTACTGAAAAGTATGATTCTGTTTTGGTTTATTTTGAGGGGGAAGCAGCTTCTTCCTTTTGAAGCACCTGCTGTTTGAATGGCCCAAGGAGTTTTAATATGTTGTTAATAAAGTTGATAATAATAGAAAAGTTTGAAGGCAAAGATCAGTGTCAAACTGCTAGAATACACAGCTGCCTCACCTTACACTGAGGGGTTAAGTTCACTTAGCTTAAGACAGCCATAACTGGCTGTTATTGTACTGCTTCTGGATGTTTCCTGTTATAGCCTCGCTGAATTAACGAGTTTCTATGAGAAAGTGTTTTGGATCCACTAGAGGAAAAGTGAAGTGATGATACTTGATGTGCATTATATGTTCTTTCATCCCATCTTCATGTTGAGAATATGTAATGACCTTTTATAAATGTTTTAGGGCACTTTTTATAAGCTGGTGGTATTCATTCTTGTTTTAGTTTTTACTGTGAAATTTTGAGCAGCTTTATGACATGCACTGATTTTTTTAATTTTTTGTTTGTTTTAAAATCATAGTGTAACTATTAGCATCTGATGCTTTCAACTTCTCTAGGTGGCTATGTAGTCTTTCTTGATCAAGAAATCTTGACTTTAAACATCAGTAAAAGGAAAATATACATAAATTAAGAATGTAAGTGGTATATCTAATCATCTCTTTAACATGCATTGCAACCATCAAGAACTGACCTCAGCTTTGTTCTGAGCAATTGAGCATCTGTGGGTCTGCAGTGGGAGAAGGGGAATAGGCCGTCTACATGAGACCACTTGCTGATTTTATGTTCTGCAAATTAATAACTCAATCCAAAATGTTTGTTTCATGGAAGGCATGTGTTAGTAGAAGTGTATTTTTATTTTTAGCTTGTCTCTACAACTAGGCTGTGTAAGCATAAGGTACCCTGAAGTCCCTTGGGCTTTGCTCCTTAGGGGTCATGTGTACACCTTGCTTTTCCTGCACAAGGCAGGGCTGGAATCTGAACTAGAGTGTTTTTCTGAACTGGCTCGTTACTAGACATCCTGTGCTTTGGCATGGCCCTCCAAAGGTTGAAATTGGGTGTTTCTTGTAATGTAGGCATGGTGCCAATTCTGTCTACTGGCAAGTGCTGCTGAATCGATGTGTAGTTCAGTTGATATTGAGATGAAACACACTTGGCTCTGATTTCTTGCTTTGTGAGATGTGTAGAACTGCTTACTCTCAAAGTTTGTCTTGGGATAAAATCCATTGTTATGAAGACCTCATCTTTTTTTTATTTTTAGAAGTGTTATCCTGTTTGTGGCAGAAGGTGGGTCAAAATACAGTCTGTTTATCTTAATTATTTCTCATCACTTTGCACAGTATTAAAACTGCAAATAGCACTTTAAATGCAGTGACTTATGATGATGAAATCTGCAGCTTAGGATAAAGTCCTGTGTATATCTCTGTGTGCTACTGTATTCTCTTAAGTTCAGTCACGTTAAGTACCTCGTGCTTCTGAAATTTGTGGAAGAGTAGGAGATCCAACTGATAAATGAGTAGCATGCTTTGAGGTGGAGCTTTTTGGTGGAATTTCTAATATTGCATTTTCTAAATTTAGCATTTTATTAGGCCAGATGCATTCATTTCTGGGGTGTTCCTCCCCAGGCACAGAGCTCAGCTCTGCAATACCTGTGGCTGATTTAGGACTTAAAAGCTGGAGTGTCAACATGCTGTCCTACTTTTATTGAATTTGAAGAATATCTGGTGTGAAAAGGATCTTTGCAGTTGCTCTCCAGTAGCGCAGTGTGGGGAGACTGCTCTGGAGTAGTACAGTGTGTAGGTATGCCTGTCATCTAGAGGCAGCTGCTCATTGCTAAAGCATTGTTAGTTGGCCTGTAAAAACAACTGGTGGTTCCTGAATGCTGTCTCTGCTGGTCCCTGTGGGAATTGACTTGGGTGTTGTTGCTTCTGCCTCTTGTTAGCAAAACTTTTAAACATACTGTGTTTACCAGTGTGGTAAATATTCCTCTTACCCCTCCCATTCCTCCTGTAGATATTCAATAACTGTTTCATAGAAAATCGTCTGAGTACTTTCTCAAGAGCTAGGTAGTTGCTTGAATAAGAAAACTTAAAATTGCTTTTTCAGACAACTGTGTAAACTCCGGTGTTTTTGTAGAAGTAAATGTTCCGTGAAAGAAAAATACTTGGAAAGCAAACTGAGATAAAATATACAGGAAGCTTGAATGTCAGTGACTAATGAAATGGTATGTTTTGCATATAACTTTCTGTAAGGCACTATCTGTATCTGCGATCTTTAAATGGGCCAACTATTAAAAGGTATCCAACCTTCCTCGGATAAAATTTCTACTTAGAAATCTTGTATAGACTATGTTTTTTCATAACCACAGCTAAACGATACTGGTATATAAAATGTGAGTGGGGAAAAGTCATTCTGTGAAGTGGCACGTTTTCCATGCTCTGGAATGGGTTAGTGAGTGGTACTGGATTTTGAATGTGGTTGTGAAGTCTGGTTTGATCTGGACTTCTCATAGTTTCATGGTATCTAATTACAGAACAAGAGTGTTAGTGTTGTTTTTTGATGAGGTTAGGCAGAGAGTAAGATAGGTTTTTTGTGATGATTATGTTAATATGGTGAATGTCATCTGACTTTAGTACTTGTAAATAGGTAAGAACTGGATGAAATTGTTTAATGTGGACAGCATGTTGTTTAGACTGCAGCTAGTACATGCTGTTTTGAGACTGCTCTTGTGAAACAACCTCATAAATTAGTCCTCAAAAGTACCCATTAAAAATACTTAAGTAAGAACTACGGTAGTGCAAGGAGAGCTGGGGATAGGATCTCCTCGGCACTGTGTGTGCCGTGAGGGTCAGAGGAATGAGGCAGCCGAGCCACTCCCGAGTGGGCTGAGCAGTGGAAAAGAGCGCAGTGGGAAGTTGGCTGGCGCTGGCTGGCAGGAGGGCGGGCCGGCGGCTTTTTCCACTCCAGATGTGAATATTCATCACCTCGCACACACACACGCACACCCCGCAGCTCGGGCTGGCTCCTCGAGCCGGTGCTGTGCGGGAACATTCCCTGCGTGGTGCCGGGCGCACAGCCCCACGGCAGTGCCCTGCCCGGAGCGTTCCGGGGAGCGTTGCGGTGATCCCTCCCGCTGTCCCGCCGGCCGAGCCCCGCACTCTCACCTGCCGGGCCGTGCGGGCGGGGCCGGGCCGGGCCGAGGGGGCCGGCGCTCGCCCGGCGGGGCCAATCGGCGGCCGGGCCTGTTGCTATGCGCGCCCCTACTCTGCCTCCTTTGTGGAGGATGCCGTGGGCTCCCTCCCACCCGCGCCGGCGCTGCGGGGCTCGCTGCGGGAGCGCCGGGCCGCGCCGACAAGGTGTGTACGGCGGGGAGCCCCGCGGGGTCCCCGCGCCGAGGTGTCACCCACCCCGGGGCCAGGGGCTGTGCGGGGAGGGGCGGGGGGGAGGCTGGAGGGGCCGTGGCACCGGCCCGGACAGGCTTTCCCGGGCGTGGAACAAGTTCAAGCTGTGTAACTAAAGAGTAATCGGCAGCTGTTGGTGGTGTTGGTTGTCTGTGGAAGGTGGTTTAAAACCCACCCTATACTAAAACTTTGCCTCTCCGGTTAAGTCTGTAAACAGTTCCTTTAGAAACCCAAACCAGACATTCTTCCTTTCCTTCCGTATACTGAGCCTGTGAAAGGCTGGATTTCTGTGAGTTGAGGGGTTTGGTTGTTTTTCTTTTTTTTTTTTTTTTTTTTTTTGCCCTCTTTTAAACAATTTTTAAATAAAGGTAATGGACAGCCTAAAAATTAAATCGGTTTATTCACTACATTGTTAGGGCAAGAGTATTAAATGTCCTCGAACAGGAGGGGAGGACTCCTAAGCCCTAGAATTGAGACGTGTAGTTAAGTGTCAGATGTGCTAACAGTTGTAGTTAGTGTAGCCATATGTAACTGTTTGACTCTTCATTGTTATGGAGAAAAAAAACCACCTCTCCCCCCTCCCAAAAACACCCTGAAGCTTAACTGAGTTTCTTCTGTGCCTTGTTATGTAGGTCAAGTTTCTCTCTCCTCTTTTTTATTTTTTTTCCTCCAGCAGGAGGAAACTATTACAGTATTTTGATTTCTGCTAGAAACAATACATGAAACATTATCAGCTCTTTGCCACTACTTGTTTGTCTTGGGGCAAATGAAGCTGATGCAAATATGTCAGCTTTGGGGGCAATAAAAATATGTATTTTTAATTAGCAGCTTACTGGTTGTTCAACTATATGGCATGTTTAAAGCTAATTAAATAGCATACTGAACTCAAAATAGACTTGAGCATTGTCCATTACTTCTTCTGCAAACTTCTTATCTAAAAATGTGACTGTTGCTTGGATCAAGTACTTTCATCCTGTGTATAGACCTTGTAGATATTTCTCTGAAAAGCACCAGAGCTCTGGTTTAAGTGAGCCTGCTGACATTAGATGTCCACCTCCTGACACAGAAGGAGGAATGATTCCACTAGTGTGCTCTTGTATTTTGTGTGGGAATATTGGCTTTGAATCACTGAAGCATTACTTTATAAAGTAGTAAGGAATTTCTGAGAGGACAAAGTGAAATTTCATAGTTGAATATATTACATTTTAAATATGTGAGTCTACCATTTTGCTATGTGGAAAATTACCATGCATTAGGAAAGAGAGAGAGAAACTAAATTCTTGGCTGAAATTCTGT
This sequence comes from Platyrinchus mystaceus, assembly GCA_035041135.1. Lineage (NCBI taxonomy): Eukaryota > Metazoa > Chordata > Aves > Passeriformes > Tyrannidae > Platyrinchus > Platyrinchus mystaceus. The sequence goes on along the minus strand of JAWWLV010000018.1, from coordinate 12,680,935 downwards.
TAGGCCTTTCAATTTTGACCCTATCTAATGTTTTATTCTTTGGAGTACCAGAAAATTATTAAGGCTTAATAACATGACTTATAATGTGGAAACTTATAAATAGCTGAATTGTGCTGTGTGACACAGTTCAATTCTAAAACTATCAAAATTGTTCCTTTGTTTTATGCATTCAAAATTCCATTGTAGGCTCTGGTGTCCATTTTAAAATATGCAGTGTTTTACACAGCTTGAGAGTTGTAATGTCCTCATTTATCCTCCCAAATAAAATTTAAAAACAATTTTACAGGCCTGGCCACTCTCCCAGAATTTTTTCAGATGGGAAGCATACATTGTCTCTTTTGTAACTTTTTTACTTTTGCAGGTTACTGTTTAACTGCTTAAGGGCAGGCATTGTAGGTGAAGGTTAAAAGCATTGGAAAAATTACCTGAGGAGCTTCATGCTGCTCCACCGTCGGCAGTTTCACCTCTCAGAGCTCCTTGCATTTCTCATGAAGAAGTACAGCCTCTCCCTTGGGTCTGCTAAGCTCATGCCTTTCCCTCCACTCCACCCTCTAATAGTCTGGACTACAAATACTGAAACAAACCTACTGGAGCAGGAGGTAGCCTCACTAGCTAGGAGGAGGATTTTGGGTGGTCAAACATGTTCTGACAAAGTTCCACAAGATAAATTACCCACCACTTAGATGACAATGAATGGTTGGTAACATCAAAGTTTTGGGAGATCAAGTAGCACAAAGAGAAGACGTATACAGAAGGAAACTGCAGTAGAAGAGGTCAGATGTTATGAAAATAGTTTGCTCTGGGCTTTTTGTTTTGTCTTTTTCTGTATTTCAGATAAAATAATGGAATTCTTAATCTACATTCCTCACCTGAGGACACTTTCTAACAAGTCCTGTGCTTTTTTTCCTGTGCTTTTTTAATTACCCTGATAGCTAGTTCTGTTCTTGCAACAGTGCTGCAGAAGTTTACAGCTTGTAGGTGTGATTTCTAACTGACGTAATGTTGTAATAAAGTTATAGGAGTATCAGCTCCTACTTAATCTGGATACTATAATGTTTAATGTGTTGTCCATTAAAATAAAATTATTGAATTCTTGAGTGTTTCTTTCTCTTCTCCTTGTGAGTTCTCTTTAAAAGCTTTATTATTATCAGTGCATTTGCACTCTTTGGTTTGTTTCTCATTTTCTTGTTTTTCAGTTACTCTGTAGGAGAAAAAATACTGCAGCTCAGTGGCATTAGTAGGTGCCTCGTATGTAGGTAGAAAATGTGCTTAACAGTTCTTCCCCATGACTGTATTTATCTTGGGCTTAGGTATGCCATCAGTGTTTACATAGCTTCTTGGAGTTGGACCAAGTCTCTCGAGTTGACACGGTCTGATAGCCAGAAAGATGCCCTGGATGTAATTCATCAAGCCTTCACAGGAGAAGTCGAGTATCTGTAATGGAGAATTTCCCTGAATGTGCTGAAAGGAAAACCTTTTCAGGCATTTCTAGACTGTTCAGTTGAATCATCTTCATTGGACCCAGAAGTAATGACACTGTGTTCTTGTTCTGGGTCTCTAAACCATTGCATTATATCAGATCTATCCTACGTATATGTGGTTTTATCTATCAAATCTCTCATCTCTGTAGTCTGAGAAGGCATCTTGGCCAGTGCTGTCTCTGCACCGTGTCATGCTGCACTGAAATTGCTAGTGCACATAACAGGCTGCTGCTCTGCTTGTCATCTGAATGAAAGACCAGCCTGGAAAATCCTGTCTGGTCATTTGGATGTGTGAATTAGTCTTCTGATGCTCTGCAACTCTCCTTTCATATTCCCACATAAGTATTTTTCAAGTTTTTCTTCTACTTTATAGGTTTTGAGGATCTGAGTTTTACTGGCTGTACCTGTGAACAGAGTGCTCTTAACATATGTCAGGGTGTTAAGTGACTGAAACAAGGACTTCCTGCTGAAGGCCTCTTGCTTGCTCCTAATAGTACTTTTTTTTTTCTTTATTCTGAAGTAGTTTTAGGAGCAGTAAAAGAAACAGTCATGTTGTTCCCCTCTTGTCATTGTAAGCCTCCCACTTTCTTCTGAGGGTATGATGAGTGAGGAGCAACAAGACTGGCCTGCTTTCCTAGGACTAGATTCAGAAAGAGACAGTATATTGTTTTAGGTCATGCAGATTTGAATGAAGATAGTGAAGTCAAAATAAGGTAAAATATTTTTAACTCTAACATTCTAAGCTTGGAAATGTATAACCAAGTTTTTGTTTTCTTAGTGAATACAGCTGGTAGATAAATATATTTCAGATTATCTCAGAAGATAAAAGACAATATTTGCTTGATAGCAACACATAGTTGAGTCTGCTGTTTATCCCCTGAAATAAAATTTCAAAACTGTTTTCTTTTGCAATATCAAGCAGATGGGATAAAGAAGATTGAGAGATGCTGTGGAACTTGGGAAGATCATGTGTAGTGGAGTATGGTTAAATAGGAGGGATATAGACTCTCTTGGAATTCAGCCACATCATCTACTGTCTGATGAAATTCTTTTCAAATTGATGTCTAACAATAAAGCTGCTGCTTCTGGAGGTTGGTGTCTGCCTAAGTGTATGCTTTTTCCTTGGTGAGAAAGGAGAATATTGGCCAAGTTGAAGTAATGGTGGTCATCCTACCTGAAAGATAACTGAGCCCTCAGATGAATTTCCACATTAATTAGGAGATTTACAAAAGGGCTGAAGGTGGGGAGACTTAAATAGCAAGCACCAGTGCTAACAAGCAAGACTGTTGTTAAATAGTTAATAACAGATGGCTGAACTTCTGATGCAAATGATGAGACAGAACAAGAGAAGTTCTCTGCATCCTGACCCAGGGACTCCTCACTGCTGCCATGGTAACTAACACTTTTTTCTCTTCAGTTTTAGCAAAGTTTATGAAGCTGAAGATAACTTGTTGGTTTTATGACTTTAAAATAAATTTTTAAAGGCAAAGCAAACCAGCTGGAGAAGGAGAAAAAGTAAACTAAGAGAAAGTGGATATGAATTCCTAGAGGCCTTGCGTATTTTAGTTCCTATAACTTCTTTCTAAAAGATGTTTGAAATACTGAATACTTTAAAATGCCTGGCAGTTAAAGCATTAGTTTAAATACAAAAGTTTATAGTCTGAGCAGATCTCTCTGAATCCTTTTCATTTAACTTATAACATTCATTTAACTTGAATAGCATTGCAAGGGGGAAAGGGAGAAGGAGGTAGGAAGCTCTGTGCATTTGACCTGGGTAAGGTACGGAGGGGTGAGGACGAGCCTGTATCTGGTGGGGTGGATGTGGCTTTTCATCTGACTTGCACGTGCAGCCAGGCATTTGTCCTCCTTGTGAGAGCTGGGGAATGTCACTGTAGGACTGTAGAAGTCTGTAGCAGTGGCCATGGAGGGGCTTGAAGCTGCTGCTGGACAGGGTAGGTCCTTCTCTGCACCTTTGGCTCAGCTATTGAAGAGTGGGTGAGTATTCTGGAGATGTGTTGCTACAGCCCTGCTTTTCTCAGCCCTTTTTGCTGAGGTGCTTACCTTTAGCTGTGTGAGCAGGATGCTAGAAGGACCCCAAGTGCTCTCTTTCTTGTATTTATAGCAGATACTCTACAAGTTCTGTACCTACTGTAGTTAAATTCAATCTAAAGTGTCAATATCTCTTTTTAGGATAGGGTACCTGAAGAATTGTTGATATAGACTGAACTTCATGGAACCAAAACTATAGGAGGGCAGGTTTTGATCTGGAAAGTCATGAACAAGACCTGTGTATGTTACTGAATACAGATTGCTTCTCATAAAGCATAAACAGCCCTTTGTAAGTCTGTTTTATCAAAACTGTTAAGAGCTTGTTAGAAGTGAATTCTTCTCTTAAATTTTGAAGACAGCAAAAATACCTGCAGGACAAAGAAATATAGCAAGAGATTTTTATTGCAGCACTGGGTGACATTCTGGGCCGCATGGCCCGGAAAGCACACTGTGGTTTGAAAAACGCGCCTTTTGTACATTCTTGGTTACATAAGTTGTTACATATTCAGTAGGTGTCAGGTATTTTACCTTAAAAGGTAATTTCTTGGTCTCAGGAGGGGGTGTTACTCTCTCTTCTTGATAGATTTGTGACGTACCCCCCCCGTACATTGCACAGGGGGGTTCTTTGCATACAAAGGCCAACCATGTGGCCGAGTATATATTTTATTTTTATATTTTCCCTATTCCTATCCATAAGTTTCCCTGGTCTCCAGTCCAGAAAGGACTTTCTACCTCACAGATTTCATGATACGCCTAAAAAAATCTCATCTCTTTATGTTTTCTATTTAATTCACTTTGATTATAATAAAACCGAGTTATTTATTTCTCACAAACTTATAGTTTTCCCAGCTTTTGCTGCGTTTGTGAGGTTCCTCTCTGCTTGTGGTCTTGCACTACACCAGTGGCTTTTTTACAGAATTAAGGAAGTACTTCATGTAGGTATGTACCAAGCCACTGTATTCTCAAACTGTGTTTTCAGAGTGTATCATATTGCTGTATTAGATGGATCAAGGGCTTCTTCAGCTTCCAGGTGTGTAACTCAGTCATATTGGCACTTAAAGAGAAGGGAAGCAAATTCCTGAAGATTATTATTCGCTATCAGTGATACAAATTAAGAGTCACATTTGAGTATCATGTTTTGCTAGGTATTATACAAGCATGGAACAAAAGACTACCCTCACCTCAGACCTTATGCAAGTATCAAATGTAAAATCAATGGCTTCCAACAGAGGGCTGTGAGGAAACAAAGGGATAATACTGATGAGACAGATAAACTGTGCTCCCAGCATACAGGCTAACAAGCCTTTATCACTAGAACCCAGAAGCTGGAAAGCAGAGTCATTTTAATCAAGAGTGTTCTTCCCCACTGCAGGACAATACAGGGAGAGTAAGTACTGGTGATTAAAGTAATCAGAGGCCAGTTTGCTGCGGTAATGAGTGGGTGACAACAGGAATGGTGGTAAGCCATGGAGAATCTTGAAAGCAAAAAAAAAAGTAAAAGAGACAAAAAAAGGACAACAGGAAAATAGGGTTTCCTGTTAGACACCGACCAGACGTACCTTCCTTATGAGGCTGGATGGTGGTGAGGCACTGACTAATCTGTGTCTTTTTCACATTGGTTTTCGGTGATGAATTCCATGAGAAATCCTGCAGGCTCTGCTGGCACTTCCCAAGCAGGCAGATAAGGCACTGCCATCTGTTAGCCAGAGCCCGGGTGGCATTCACGTGGGCTGTGCCCGGCCCAGAGGTCCCCACTGGCAGGGCTTGTTTCCAGCTTCATCACAGTTTGGACTGTGAAGAATTTATCTCTTAGGAAAATCTTTGGATTTCAGACAGCGTTTTTCCATAGTCAAGAGGAAAACCAACTCATGCTGAAAGCAATTCTCTAAGTGCTATTTCCTAGGGATCCAGCCCAGCAAGAAGAGTGTAGTGAACCCAGTTTGCCTGTTTTTCTGGGGATAAAGAGGGCAGGTTGCTTGTTTTCTGGATTCCCATGCCAGATTCTGATCCTTTCAAGATCAGTCACTAATTCAGATGGTAAGAATAAAATGTTCTGTGCTAAAAATTTCTCAGATGTTTTTTATTAGTCCTTGAAGATAAGTGATTGCAAAAAACCAGCTGTTTACAGTAATAGCCAGTGTAGACATATATTTCTAAATGGAAATTTTAAATCTTTTTGACTGTACTCTTCTGTTCTTACTGCTTTGTTATCTCTTAAGATCGTCTTCCTCCAACAAAATGATGCATTGTTGTCACTTGATAGTAACAGAATTTATTTTCTTTATTGATTTCTAGTAAAAAATTTCTATATAATGTTTTTGGTAACGAGAGGGTTGACAAAATAAGTAGGATTCTTATCATTCTTATGGATTCTGGAATGTTTGTGAGGGTCTTTTTTTTTTTCTTTTTACCTGATGCTTAACTTGAGCATTCACAAAAATTTATTAAATCTATTAAACCTGACAAGTGGGCAAGTTCTTAATGTTGCCTGAACTATGCTAGTAGCTGATGTGTAGCAGATAGTGACTTTTTGGCATATCTGAGCTGAAGTCAGCTTGGAGCAATTTTCCCTGGAATAAAGTAATTCTGACATTCTCTGATTGAAGTTTCATTGAATATTTACTTTGGACATTATTACTTCTTCTGCTGGTTCAAAATTCAGCTTTCTTTTTCCACCCCTGATGTGTACTTTTAATTAAAATATATATTTTCAAATTATCAAGGAGGAAGTAAAGTTAGGCTTTATTTGTTTATCTGTCTTTGCTTATGTGAGTTGTTTTTGCACAGATACAAATGAGGCTGGGGAGGGCCTTGAGCTTTGGCTGGGTAAAAACTGTTGTTCTTCATACGCTGCTTGTGTACACTATTTTTAGTGCAGTGTTTTGTTTTTCCTAATAATTTATTGCCCTGTCTCTTGACTCACAGGTCACCTGATTGTAGAGCACGTGAATGTAGGGTTTTGGATCCTTTACTGTTCCATGAACTGATAGTTTATCTTGAGAAGCAGGATGCTGCTGCTGCTGGTGAGATTGGGTTGGAGGTGATCGTGGAGGGGTGAGCCCTGTCCCCTCGGTTCTCTGGAAAGTATGTTCTAAGAATACGCAGTACAGGGTGTTACAAAACACACGTGCAGCCAATAAACTTGGAGAGGAGGCCAGGGATGGTGGGTGACTCGAGGTCAGTGCTGTGCAGGGAGACTTTTGCCTGCTGGCCTCACCGTGCCTGCCCTCGCTCCGTGCCAGCAGCAGCGCAGTCATCCGTGAACTCACTTTTTCCTCTTGAAGGGAGAATTGTTTTGAACAGATACGTTATGAATACACGTTATTATTCTTGCTCTTGTTAATTTTGGCACTTTGCACGAATGTCTTGCATCTGGGATTGTCATACACTCGTTTTGTTCCGTGAGGTGCCTGGTGGCTGGCTGTTTCTGGTAGCCTTCAAAGCTGCAAAGCAAGCCTGGCAGGATGATTGAATGAAAGGGAGAGGGAAAGCAGACACTTGCATTTTGTAAGCAAGTATGCTATTTGAAATTTCATTGTTCAAGTGGGCCCAGTTTTTAAAACGGTGCTTTCCAAGATACATGTATGAGTTTCATTCGTCTGATTGTTTTGGGGTTTTTTAAATCTTAAAGTAAATCTGAACTGTAACAAGATAAATGTCACTCAGCTAGATCCTGTCAGTTCTTCAAATTGTGTGAAAACAAAGAAGAACAAAACCTGCGTGAAATACATTAAGGTATTCAGTACTTGCACGATGAAATAGGTCTAGACATGTAAAATAACTATCTTGATGATTTGGATTGAACTAAAAGTTCATTACTGCCCAGGCAGTTGCAGATTTTTTATTCCTGGCCCATGAGGTCTTTTCAGCCCTCTGGAAAACTGCACAGACTGTCATCTTCTACAGAATTTAAAAATAAAGCAAATTAACCTTCATTTATCTGGATCAGGGCCATTGGCTGACCTGAGTAACGGTGCTGGCATTCATTCACAGCTTTATAGTTTTTACAGGCTCCTCTAAGACAACAGAATATTTGAAATTGAGTGTGGTGTGTCCTTGAGGGAGAGGAGTTGCTTTTTGGGTGGGGGCAGGGCTTATTGAGGCACTTGTGAGTTGCTGATAGCATCTTTTTTTGCACTCTTACCAAATTTGTAATGCAAGTAACAAAACCAAAACTTTTTTAAAATGTACCATGTAGATGATGATCAAAATTCTTGCCCATGAAGAAATTACATACTAATCATGCATGGGAGAGGCCTCAGTTGTTTGTCTGGGTTGTTTTTATAGTCTTTTAATAGTGTAGACTACTTTCACCAAAAATTGGGTTCAGCCATAGAATGTTGGGGCTTTTTTTCCCAAAAACATCTAGACTTCTGCCCACCCCTATCCCACAGTCTTCTCGGGCTTACTGTTGTTAGGTTGGGGTTTCATGGGGTTGGTTGGTTTGTTTGTTTTGTTGGGTTTTTGTGTGTCTGTGGGTTTTTTTGTTTGGTTTGGTTTTGGGGTTTTTTGTGTATGGTTTTTTTTTTGTAACCACAGTAAAACTGAGAAATTGCAATATCTATTAAAATAGATACTGATAGGTATCTTTGAGGAGACTTTCAACTGAGAGCTTCCTCAGTAGTATGGTTATCAAAAACCATTGGGCACTTGACCATAGTGGGAAGATGAGAGTGTTTGACTACTGTTCTTGAAAGTTTTTGGAGTGTGTGGAAGGCCGAACATTTTGGTGCTTACAAAACCTCACTTGCCTTGACAACAATACTGTGTTGAGGGCTGAGTGCTTAGTGAAAGGTTTCCATGAGGGGTGATCCTGTAAGTAAACATGGTACTTTTTTTAGGGGGTTTCCTTGACTCCAGTGGCTATGGCATCCCTGCTGATTCCATCCCAAAATGAGTCAGTGCTCTCACATAGCACTTTTCAAATTCTCACTGGTTTATTTTCCAAGAAGTCCATCTATGGTCTGAAGCAAAGAGCACATGATGTAACAGTTAGTTTTCTTGCAACAGTCTTATGGAAGAAGAATTCCAGTTTGTGCCTGGTGGTTGTAAACCAGAGTGGAACCTGTGCACACGCAGCGTAGCTGGTCTTTCCCAGCGAGTTTGTTGTGCTCCCACTGGAGTTTTGTCAGGCCCTTAATGGCTCTTCCAAAATCATTTGCTGAAAATCCTTTTGACAGCTGAAGTCTACTTCACATTCCTCCTCAGAAGTGTTATTTTATCAGTATTAATGGAAAAATAAGCACAAGAACACTTGAAAGTATATTGTCAATGTTTCTAAGCACAATAAATATTTAAGCATGAAATACCCCAAAGAGAAAAATTCTTGGTGTTAGTGTGGAAATTTTAGAAACCGGCATTTTTTTGGCACATATAACCCTACATCCCTATGAATGCTCTTCCCAAAGGTACTTGTGTCTACTGTGAAAATAAGCTACAGAGGGATAAACTGAGTAACACTTCAGCAAAAATCTGGTCAGCAAAAGATGAAAACATGTTGTGTTTTAAGTAGAGGCCTGCTGTCATAAGCATTGAAATACCTACTGTAGGATTTTTAAATAGGTCTGTGTTGTTTTCTAGTTACATCGGAAAGTGATTTATTATCACAAATTACTGCTTTCCATCTTTAAACCAATCTTTGTATAAAATATTACAGAAGTCTGCAAATAGTTGAATCTTTGTCAAGCTGGATTGTTAAACAAATTAAAGCGGAAACTTATGTCTGTCATCCTGAATTGTATTGTGTTTAGGGCCTCAAATAAAGTTTCTGGCACAGACTTTTATTTATGTATTATAAAAATGCTATCACAGCTGGAATTTAATGCAGAGCTGCCATCAACCTGTTTAATGGGAGGAATGCCTTGTCTTCCAAATAGAGTTATACTTCCTAACTCAGTGCTGCAACTGTCATATGGATGATATGCCTTCAGAAAGAGATGAGGCTTAGCTAAATACTTGTGCTTTTTCATTGTTAATTCATGTTTGGTTTCCTTTGTAAAGAAAGCAGCAGCTTTGGAGCCACTGCAATACGATACTTACAGCAAACATAAAGTTTAGTGAGTTGATGAGAGTCTTCAGGCTGTGTGTCTTAGCCATGTAGTTGCTGCTAAGCTTGTTCTGGAGTTAATGAGTAGCCACAGTGAAGATGGTCATCATTCTCATCTCCAAAGTTCCTTTGGCTGGGGAAGCCTTTATGAAAATCCTCAACATCAGTGAAGAAAGTATGGAAAAAACATAATCAAACATATATCTAGGAATTTCATACCGGAAAATTTTTAATATAAAAGTTCTTAGCAGTTTTCCCAGAAAACACTTTAGGAAGAAATGTTCACATATTCTGTAAGCCCAAGTGTGCTCTGTTTTCTGTTCCAGGGTGGCACTCGGCTCCTTCAGCCCCCAAACCGAGCATGTTGGATGCGGTTTCGCACTGTGATGCCAGTGCCTGTGAAGCTGCCCTAGGGCTGAGCTCCACCTTGCCCTTCCTCCTGTGAACTAGGGTGGGATTTAAAACAGGAGCATTTCAGTAATTTGTTTTCAATATAATTCTGCAAAATTTATATCAGCATATTTACAAGGGTGGTAAATCATTGCATTGGTGGTGAGTGAAGGCTACATATAAACTCTATTTCCTTCCAATTACAGCTGAGTGTCTGTTCTATACTTAGAGCCACACGCTAATTCAAAAAGAGATGTTTTCTCTAATTATTTTCTTTTGGAAATTAACAGAAATACCTGAAAAATAGTTTTGAATAGCAGAATTAGAAATCCTATTGCTTTGTTGGGATTTAATTTTGTTGTTGTTGTTGTTGTTCAGGTAGGTTTATCAAGTCATACAGTTTGTTCAAACAGTCTAATTTGGGCAGAGGCATCAGCTAAGTAAGGGAAAATGTAAAAAGCTTTGAGTGCAAATTACTTGGTCTGCCCCTGATAGGTGTCTTTGTTGCATTATAGTGGAACTTCAGTTTTTTTGTGTAGTCACATTTAATGTAATCACAATGTAGGAAACTGTAATATAAAGGAAAAAAGAAAATTGTTAAAGTAAGGGCATTAGCTGAGCCAAGTCCTCTTTGCTTTCAGGGCCTATCCACTTATAGCACGTCGGTACAAATACAACCTTTAGTTTAGGGATCAGCAAAAAGCAAATGTTCTGTTCCCCAAACAGAACATTTCTATTCTATATTTCTATTCTATTTAAAATGCTAAAGATTGCAGTACTTATAATCTTACAGCTTTATACCAACATTTCAGCACTTATATACCCATGTCAGGATAAAGTGGGACAGTTGTATTTTAGAATATACATGTCCTCTTGTGACTTTTGGTGACCTGAGGTATGAAATAAGCCTCAAAGTTCATGTTTTCGGGTATTGCTTTCCTTGTACTAAATACAGATGTTGAAATCGTAATGATTGACCTACTTCACAGTTTGTGATTCTTACATACTCCTTTTCTTTGTCCAGTTAGGAGAAAATAAAACCAGTTTCCCTGATCAAAATGCAAATATTGGATTTAGAATCTGGTTTAATGCCCACAAATCAAAAGAAGCACGTTAAACTGTTGTTGCTTGGGTAAAAATAGAAAGCTACAGTTGGAAGAAGAGAAGTGACTCAGTAAGCAGTATGGTGATGGCAAAATAGGATGTCAGCCAAAACGCAGGAAGCAAGATGGGAACACCCAGATCAGTTTAACAGTCTGCCTTTTACACTCTCCAGAGAGCGGTAGTTTCTGAGGTGGCTGCAGGAAAGCTTTAAATGAATTTGACTGGATTTACTTACTAAGCTGTTTGAACTTGAATAAGTTTTAGTAAAATGTGAATTGTACTTTTATTTTTTTCCCAGCCCATTTTTAAGACCAGTCTCTCTTTATTTATAGTAAAGCTGCTTCGAGATTAGCTCTGGATGCTGTGAGAGGCGTCCAGCAGGAACGTGCGGTAGATAGGAAGCAATACACACGTACCAGGGGAGTTTCTGCAGCACTGCACCCTGGAGTGCAGCTGATGGCACTGATTGATTTTTATTGCTCTGGAACTCTGGAGTAACTTCATCAGCTGCCACGTAGCTGTGTCTTGATCTTTAAAAATCCCCCCTGACTTACAAGATGGTGTGCTTTGTTTTGTTTTTCTAGTGATAGACTGGCATAACGGCACAAAAGGGGGTGAATTTCTTCCTGTTCTACAGAAAACTGTGTAGATCCAGCAACTTTTTGTAGCTTATACTGTTATTTTCTTTGAATAGCAGGTATGTGTCTGTTCTAATACAAATTCCTATGCTGCCATTTTCTGCCTACAGCTGAAATGCTTCGATAATCAGGTAGTGGTTCAGTTTGGTACCCTGAAAAAAGTAAGGAGACAGTAAGATGAAGTACTGTGCTGCTCTCCTCATGTTTTCGCAATGACTGTCCCCTAGCTGAAAGATCTTGAGCCATAAGAATGTGAGACAGTTGTCAATGCGGGTAAAAAAAAAATATCTGTATAGGATTTTTCCAAAGTTAAGGTGAATAACCAGTTCATTGCATTTGAATTCATTGCTTGAGTTTAAGTAGCTAATAGCTTGTTTCTTGAAACAAGTAGGCCATCTCATGACTTTAACTCTTGATAGCTTAAATGAAACCTAAACTGTTAATATTGCAAAGCTTTTGAAGCGTGTGACTTCAGATATAATTATGGGTTTGTAATATGCAGACACAACAGGACTGCTCATTTAGAGAATCATGAATTTGGGGGATTCAAGGGCAACTTTCTTTTGAAGTGAAGCACAACATGGAATTAGTTAACCAAAGCATCCGTAGGTGTTTCTAATTCCAGAAGAGAAGCTGTTAGTCAAACGTTTACATTGTGTTTCATTTCCTTTACAGTAGTTTCTTGAATCCCTGCCTTATTTTTAAAATGTGGAACTACCTTTAACCTATTTCTTGGAATAGGGAGATACTAAAACTTGTTCAGAGTTGACTGTTTTGGGAGAAGAGTTTCTGCTGTCATTTTTTCAATGCAGAGCAGTGCCTTTGCTAGGTTGTGATGGGTTCTGGCTGATGACAGTGCAGCCCCTTTTTCTCCAGTGTACCTGACTGTCCTGCCATGGGACTCTGACTGAAGTGTCTCCTTATGGACTGCCTGTACTACAAATACAGAAAATAAGATCCGAGTACTTAAGCCATGTTTTTAGTCTCTCAAAAAGGAACCAGAGAGCAGATGTAGGCAACCATGCCACAGAGCCCACTGGACAGCCTGGGTAGAGCAGGAGCAGGGCTTGCAGAGCTGGGAATCCCAACAGCCTACACCATGCACTCCATATTTTGTTTTCCTGACTAGGTTTCAACTTTCTAAGAAGTGAAATAGAAATGTTATTACTTTAAATTGGTGGCCTTCAAAATATATTATGGGTGCCTAAAATTTTTTAGAAAAGGTTTGGACTGTTACAGAACATATTCAAAGGAAATTATTAGTTGTTTCATGGACTCTTGAAGAAATTAGCCCTCAACTGGGGAAGATGAGGAGTAATAGATACTTCAAGTTGAACAAATTTTGCCTTTGTTTGAAGAAAGGCACTTAACAAAAATGAGCTCTTTTTCTGAGGAGAGGATGAGCTTGGTAGATAGTTGTGGTCAGCAGTGCAGTATGAAAGGTGCTGGGACAATAAAATAAGCACGGACTAATAAAGACTGCAGTTGTATCACTGCCTGGTTATGATGGAAGGGTGGCACGGGGCAGGGGAGGCTCTGCTGGGGACATTCAGTGCCTTACTGTCCCCAGGCAGGACAAGGCAGCAGCTTCCAAATGTGTCTTCTGGTGGCATCTGGAGCACAATGGGTTACATACCACATGTTTTTGTTTCCTGCCTAAGCCTAGAGAATAGATTAAGTGCTCTTCCAATACATGTATTTCAGGAAAACATTTTCTGTAATTACTACAGAAAATGCTGTAATAGGAAAGGGAAGGGAGTTGGTCTGCACTGGCGTGACCTAGTTGGGAAAGGAGTCAGCTGGGCATAACTGGATTAACTAAAGTTTTGGGAGAGTCCTTGGGATACAGTTAAGTGGATTTGCGAATCCCTAGTACCACATAACTAACTTTAATTGATGTTTCAGGATGTGAGCCAATTTAATTTTTGTTTGGGGGGAGGGATGGGAGTGAACTGTGAGTATTCTTCAGTCTTTATTCCAGTGCTCCATGTACCTGTGGGTAGTGGATGGGGTAGGACAGGGATTGAAGACTCTCTTTGACATCTCTGATTAAATGGACTTCTCTGTTTGTCCAGAAGGTGTAGAAAATTAGTCTTTGTTGAGGTTGGTATATGAAGAGGCAAAGGAAGACAAAATTATGTGCCTTCAGGTTTTAGTTCTCCAGTGTTCTACACTTTGGTCTGTGCATAGTAGCTTCAGTCTAAATTTATAGTTTTCTTTTTCCTTCTAGAGTCCTCTGACATCTGCTGCTATCTCTTGTGACCACCTGGTCAATAAACTTTAATTTTAACGTATTGATTAAAGGGTTGTAGTGTCTTATTACTTTAATTCCTGTGTCCTTGTGACTAGTAACTGGATTTTTTTCTATTTTAAGGGGAATAAACCTCAGACACTGTTGGGATGCATATTTTATGCTATATACTTGTATGTTCCATTGCTAGAGATGAAGTAGAGTAACTCATATTTAAAGTCAGGTTATAGGATTGAGGTTATTCTGTACACAATATATGATGTGTCTTAGGGCTGACTCATACACAAAACTAAACAGTTACAGCACACACAGAGTAAGACTTTTTTAACTGAACACTGAGTTTGCTGTTTCTATAAATGTCTTTCCACTCTTGTCCTCAATTACATCAACTTGCATCATCTGTGTCTGTTATATAGGAACAATTACCAGGCTTCTGAATAGTCACAGGGTTTTTTATTTATGAAAACTCTTAGAAGTTGCTAAATGATGTAGAGATCAGTGGAGTTGAAAAAAAATTATGCCACGTCAACTTTATAGGAAAATATATTTCCTCAATATCTATTGCTGTTTGTGCCTTTTTTTTTTTTTTTTTTTTAAGTCCAGATCAAATAACTGGTCTGTTACATTTCTGATATAATTTTAAGTGCTGGCCCTGTCTTTATAATGCTGTTATGAAACCAGTAGCTTTCCCTAGTTCAGTATTTGCTGTTTATCACCCTTTAAAGTGATGCAGTTTTTATTTTGAAACAATGTTGTGTTTTTGTAACTGCAGCCAATATAAATATATAAATGTCTCTCTAGTTGGGTCTTCCGTCCTAAAGGCAAGAAACTGGTTGCTTCTGAAATAATAGGTTTGATATAGGAACAGAGGCAGTATTTGCAAATTGAACTTAGAAGCAAGTTTTATCTTGTTTCCATAAGGTAATACTGTGTATGTGATCTGAATCTGGAGTGATGATCATTTCAGATTTATGTACCCTGCTTTATTCACTAGATCTTGCTTATTTAGTATTCACTGGAACTTGCATTTGGACATGCCTAAAGTGCCTATGGCTTGTTGTACCAACTTGTGATACAGATCTGTGAAGACACTGAGCATTTCAAGTATGCAATGTAAGCTTTGGTATCAGATGGTTTTTAATGCAAAAAAAGGTGTGGTTTTTTTACCTAAATCTAAGGAATTAGCTTTGTTTAGTCTGCTAAGCATGAGACAATCCTTGTTTAAATGAATTTCACTCCTGTTGAACACTTTCTAGATTTTTAGAACATCTCCGTCAAAGTAGGCAAAATACTCCAGTAGTGATCCTTCCTGCTATGGCTTTCTTGAAATTACCGTGGCCTTTGGACATAAAAAGATGAGCTTAGCAACAAGATAATGCTTCAATTACTATTTCTTTGTCTGTTGTATATCCAAATCCTTTTCAGAGTCTTCCCAAATTCCTTTTTGCTATTCCCAGGTATGACTTGCCTATTGTTCATCAGGCTTTCAGCTGAAAAAAAAAAAGGCAGGTGCCTAATTTTGTAGGTGACTCATATCACTGCCTAAGTGTCGTCGTCTCTGTCATTTACCATTCCTTTAATCTTTCATGCACTCTTTAATAGTCATTTTCTGCCATCCATCAGAACGACCATTTTAACTTATGCCAGATGAATTAATGTGTTGTTCACAGGCCTTATGGGGTCCTCCAGGATAATTCATCTGTCCCTTGGCTTTTCTTCTGCCTGAGGGCAGGTGGTGTCCAGATGAATTTTCCTGGAAGCACCCTGTTCTTCAGCACCTGGCACCTTTTCATGGATGTGTGGGTACAGATGTGGCAGGTGTAGTGTGGTTCAGGAGTGCCCTACCCCCAGCTGTGTCTAGTTACAGACTGTCCCTGCCACCCAGAGCAGCTCTGTAAGTGCATTCCTGTGGAAAGAAGGGGAAAAAAGAGTCAGTAGAGATGAGGGCTCCTGTGCTATGAGCAGAGTTCCTTGGCAGTGGGCTGATTTCTCTGATTTACCTTAAGTAGATCCCTCAAAATAGGCGCTAAACCCTGGGGTCCATGCTGTACAAGCCTGGGCTAGGCAAATATGTACATGCAAAATCTGGTTTTGCACACTTTACAATTTACACATGCAGATAATTGCACATTTAATTGGAGCTTTTGTTTCATGCATCCATTCTTGTATGGATCTCTCAAGTCTGCCTTGAAATGTTTGCCAAATACTCTGCTATTAGGGAACAAATACAAAAAACACTTCTGAAAGGTATTTTGTGCATGGCAATTGAAACATGAATAGAAATTAACTCTGTCCCTGTGGCAGTTTTGTTTTGGTGGATGACATAGGACATTTAAGCTGAAGTTGTGAAGATGTCATGTGCTTTTGTTCCCCTAAAGCAGAAAAATAAAGGTAAAGAATTGCTGGCAGCCTTGCCTGCACCTGCTTTTCTTTGCTGCTCTTAAAATAGACTTTGAAGTTAATGTATTTTAGCTTTCTTGGAAAAGAGAGCTTTCTGCAACCTCTTCAGTAATTAAATAATTTTGAAGCTTGAAGTGTTTCAAAGCAGTGAGGGGAACGACATGATCTGGTTGTACTTAAATCTGTTTGAATGATGTGTGACATCCTCGTGATGAGGGAGGAGGAGAAGGGTGCTCTGCAAAACACCCTTCACACATAAAATGGTGCATCCTAACTGCAGGAACTGAGTGTGCCAGGGTTCTTCATGAAGAGCGTTACCAGCTGCTGCTTTGTCTGCAGAGACTTGTTGAGTTTTAATTCTTTGCACAAGTTTACACTGACCATGGTACAAAACAATGAATACCCCAGTATATTTCTTGGGAACATTTCCTTTGTGTTAATGGTAGCTAAAAATGGACCTCTGAAGTAAGCCTTGCTCTCAGCAGGAGGGACTCGCAATAAAAATCTTAAAGAACACTGTGTCCCACTTTTTCTGTAATAGAAGTAAATATTTCTTTTCTTTGTTCTTAAATTTTTAATCTATTTTATTATATATTGTGCCTTCTCTTTCCATCTGTCACATGATACTAACAATGCCAATTCATTGCTCTCATCAGATGTCTCCCACTAGAGCCCAGGAAACCTTTTGTCTTCTAGAGAAGCTGTGGAAACACAAACGGTTGTTTCTCAGCCCTGCTGAAATGTGGTGTATTGACCAGTTACTACATGAAGCTTTCTTTAGAGTATTTCAGACTTTGTCTGCTTGTAGTGACAATGTTATGAGATGAAGAAAGTTGTTTTGTGGTGGTAGAGTGGGGAGTGGTGGGCTTTATGGGGAGTGAAGCCAGTCTGATACAAAGATCCATTTCCCTCCCTCTCATTTTAAGTGTAAATTGAAACAAACTGCAGGGTCAGCCAACAGCTGAAAGCTTGTTATACAGCAGATGTCATTAATTTTTGTCTTTTTGAAATGGCAGATACTTTGGATGAATACTTTGAGTATGAAGCTGAGGAGTTCCTGGTGTCCTTGGCCCTGTTGATCACGGAAGGTCGGACACCAGAGTATTCCATCAAGGGCAGGACAGAGGGCTTTCACTGCCCCCCAGCACAGTCGAGTCAGCCACCAACAACTAAGCATGAATGCAGCGACAAACTGGCCCAGGTATGGTGGGACCCATTTCAATTGTCCTGGTGTGCATCCTTGATTAAAGTCAGCCAGAACTCCAGAGTGCATTCACAGTTAAGCATGAGCAACAACTGCTTTCTGTCAGTCCTGCATTTAAAGGAGTATGTAATTCAGTATCCTACTAATAATAGATCTGTCCTTAAAATGAGAGATCATTAAGCCTTTTATCCTTGAACCTGAAATTCTGCACGACTACCTGAATGCAGTACCTATTTGAGTCTTTATTATGCAAATGACAAGTGCTATACTTAGCATTCTTGGTCTGGAGTTTCTTTAGAGAAAATGTAGGCTGACTTGCTTAACTTTTTGCTTTTCTAGGTGTTCTTGAAAAGTTAGTGATCCAAAAAACACAGGCACATCAAATCTAGCCAGTTTGTTTGGGAGTAAGTTTGGAGCATCCCATCTCTCAAGTAAAAGTTCTTAAGTCCTGTGGGAATTTGAGGTATATTCATGCAGAAATTAGCCTGCTCCAAGACATAGAATTTATAAAGATACTGTTTAAGTGTGTCTGTCCAAGAAGATGCCTTGTGGAGAGAAAGCTACAAGGTAGCAAAGTGTAGTAGTTGGGGAAATGTATTTTTATGAGCTTTTTTAATTTTCTGCAGAAATTGCTCAAATGGCAACCGTGCAGGATTTGTTAATTATTTTTCATTTAGTAGCTCTGGCATCCTATCTCTGATTTGGTGGAGCCTGATTTACACAGTTCAAGCCTTACCCTTTTCTAGTACTTTGGAATATGCTTTTAAATTAGATTTAAATCTGGCTAGTATTTTTATGGCTTGTGTATGTTGACATTTTTCTTTACCTCAGTGTCGTCAGGCCAGGCGAACCAGATCAGAGGTTATGCTACTGTGGAAGAACAATATTCCAATCATGGTAGAAGTGATGCTACTTCCAGATTGTTGCTATAGTGATGAAGGGCCCACCACCGAGGGGAATGATTTAAATGATCCTGCAATCAAACAAGATGCATTGCTCTTAGAAAGGTGGATTTTGGAGCCAGTTCCTCGACAGTAAGTTGGATATTAGGATTAGCTGATAGTTGCAAGAATCTTGTCATGTTTAAGTTCTTAATGGGTTAGTGATTTTGAACTGCCTTTGCCATGAGGACTGATCTAAGAAAACCACTGTTTACCAGTGAAATCTAAGCAGTTCAGTTTTAGCCTTCGTGTGCTCAAACTTTCTGCAGTGCACATTGTGCAATGCAGAGTATGAAAAGCTGCTAGCTGAAAACTGTCCTTTTAATACATTTAATTTTTGTTATGTTAAATGGTGTAAATTCTATTGTGGATAAAAACAAATCAAGCTCTGAAATCTTCAAAACTTCATTATATTTCTTGATTCAGCTGTGTCTCATTTTCTGACTGAAGATCTGACAGTGTTCTAGTTCTAATAGTTCTCTGAATATTCTGACCAACATCCATGTCTTTCTTTTTAAATGTCTTAGGAGTGGAGATCGATTTATTGAGGAGAAAACCCTTTTGCTGGCAGTTCGCTCCTTTGTTTTCTTCTCTCAGCTGAGCGCGTGGCTGAGTGTTTCACATGGTGCTGTTCCCCGAAACATCCTGTACAGGTATGCCCAGAATGGAACAAAACTTGTCTGCTGTTTGCAGATTGTTGCAGCTTGTCTTAAAATCATTCTTCTCTCCTGTTCTCCTGTTTGTTTTTAGAAGGTGCCACGTTGTTGGCCTGTTGGCAGTTTTGTAGGATTCATACACTTTGCAAAGTACAGCAGTTGCTGATCTCTCTAGTGCTTTTTCTTAGACATCTGTGTTATGAAGTAGATAATTAAAGACTCATTTAGCAATTTCTGTAAATGCCCTTCTGTGTGGTTTCAGGGTGAGCGCTGCAGATGTGGACTTGCAATGGACGTTCTCCCAGACACCCACTGAGCATGTCTTTCCTGTTCCTAACGTTTCTCACAATGTGGCCTTGAGAGTCAGCGTCCAGTCCTTGCCCAGACAATCGAACTACCCAGTTTTGACCTGCAGTATTCACACCAACCTCAGCTTTTACGAAAAGCGAATGCAGGAGCGCAAGTTACATCAGCACAGCAACTCCAGTGCTGCGCAGCAAGGCAGTACTTCCAGTCCACAGTGTTTCCGTGGGAAACAGACGTGGACAAGGACATCTGAAGGCCTACTCAATGGAAAAAAGATGCCTGAATTTACTACATCTATCAGAAATTTAAAACTTTATCCATCTACCAGACTTAGATCTGACTTTGGAGCATCACAGTCTAAAGTTCAGTGCTATAATGCTGCAGCAGACAATAAGACACAATCTCACGAAACACCGGTCAGAACTTTGAAATCCTTTTCTCTAGTTGATTCCCGTGTTTCAAATAGTCATTGCTCTCATCAGCCCACAGGAGAAACCAATCCTTTGATAGGCTCTTTACTTCAAGAGCGACAAGAAGTCATTGCAAGGATTGCTCAGCACTTGATTCACTGTGATCCAGCTACTTCACCAGTTGTTGCTGGACGTCCATTCAACACGCATGAGAACATCTCAGCTACACCAAAAGCTTTTCGAAGTACTTATGAAGATGAGAACTTGCCAAGGAAAGGCAAGGAGACCTCCCCTGTTCCTACTGCCAACTTAGATAATGCAATACGAGAAGATGGTGGTGAAGGCAAAACTAGAGCAGTACCAGAGGTCACACTGCTCGATGCC
This sequence comes from Platyrinchus mystaceus, assembly GCA_035041135.1. NCBI lineage: Eukaryota > Metazoa > Chordata > Aves > Passeriformes > Tyrannidae > Platyrinchus > Platyrinchus mystaceus. The sequence goes on along the minus strand of JAWWLV010000018.1, from coordinate 12,660,675 downwards.
CGTGTTCCAGTGAACCACTGTGGCCGTCAGTCAGCAGGAGAAAGTAATCCCCTGATCGATTCTCTGCTCCAGGAGCGGCAGGAGGTGATAGCAAGGATTGCCCAACACTTGATTCATTGCGATCCAGCTACTTCTCATGTTGCTGGACGTCCATTCAAAGTGCACGAGGCGAGTCCAGTTACTTCAAAAATTTTCCGAAGTACATATGAAGATGAAAATTTGCTGAAGAAAGGCAAGGAGCCGTCTTCTGTTTCTTTTGCTAAATCCAATTTTTCTTTGTTAGACGACAGCAGTAAATCAGGGACAAAGACACCTGATACTCCCATCAGTCCTTCTAGGTTTGATGGAGAATTGAAGACTTCTCTGAAACTCCAAGCAAGAAGAAAATTGGTTTTAGCGAAACCCGGTGAAGCTGTCCAAAATGCATTTCATCAGACTCCAAATAAAACTTCTCATGCATTTAGTAACATTTACACATCATCATCATGTATTAAAGAAAATAAATCTGAATTCCCAGATAAATTGGAGACAACGCTTTCTGGCTATGCACAGAAGGACCAGATAACCAATCCAGTTAAACAGGGTTCAAATTCCAACAGCATTGATGAACAGATTTGCACAAATAAACTTAAAGAAAGAACAGTTGTTTGTGAGAACAATGGCACAGACAGTTTTAACAATTTACAGATAGATAAATGCAGAATACTTGAAGGTACAAAAAAAGCAAATGTGATGCCGGTATCTGACTCTTTGCACAAAAATGATCTCAAGTGTTTAGATAAAGACTCAAAAACCCCAAATATTTATGAGCAAAATACTCAGCTTATTAGTATTGAAAATTATTTAAGTAAAGACCATGACAGTTTCAAAAACAAAACCAAACAAGATAAAACAAAAACTGCACACGATGAGAATGAAGACCCAACAGGCCTCGATTTTCAAAGCACTTCTCAGAAGAAACCTACAGATGACAATGTAGTAAAGTGCGAGCGGCAGAAGAACCCGGATGTGCAGGTAAATACATGGGGGAACAGGCTAATTCCTGTAGCTACTCTTAGTCAGATGGCTTGTACCCTATATCTGCAAAGGACCAATATGAAGAGGGATTTAAGCCTGGTCTTGTAGGAAGCAGAGTGTTACTGTTGTCTTCTTGGTCTGAAGTAACTCGGGAAGAATTTCTTCACAGGAAGGGTTAAGCATTGGAATGGACTCCCCAGGGAGGTGGCGGAGTCACTGTCCCTGGAGGTGCTCAGGAAACGACTGGATGTTGCGCTCAGTGCCATGGTCTAGTTGACAAGGTGATCGGTCAGAGGTTGGACTCGATGATCTTGGAGGTGTTTTCCAACCTAAACAGTTTTGTGTGATTCTGTAGCTTGGTAGGTAGTGCCTCCCCTGCACCTTCATAAGTGTAACATGGAGAAGAACACCATCTTACTCCGCTCGTGGTTGACAGTGTTACGAACGACAGTTTCCATAGGTTGTTAGGCATCCTGGTTTTTTGTAAATACACTGGTGTCTGAGTATGGTATGTGATCTTTAGTGAGCAGCCTGTGTAATTGTAGATTGAGTCAAGGGGAATTTATACTGGATGTTTCATAACATGCTGGTGTGATGCAGATCCACCTGGGGCAGGAGTCTTCTCTGCTACAGCAAGCGTTATCATGATGGGCCATTGAAATATCCCACTGATAACCTGAGTAAATTTGTTTTGCTGACAGAAGGCACCATCTCTAAAACACACAAATACATGGCGGAAGCATAATTTTCGATCCCTGGATGGAACTTCAACCAAGGCTTTTCATCCCAGAACTGGACTGCCTCTGCTTTCGAGTCCTGTAAGTTATTGTTGAAATTATCTTTTAACTGAGAAAGGGAGTATTTTGTTGTTATAATGTCTGTATATGGTATAAATTTTGACAAAATACCTAGGTGAAGTGTGCATGCTTACTTTGTGTCAGAGTGAATAATATTCTTTTGAGTGGAAATTAACACTTAAGTGGGAGTTAAATGAAGCAGAACAATAATTTTGGAAAAGAAAATATTAAAGAGGTAGTTGTTGAGATCCGATCAAGATTAACAAAAGGTGGCATTAGAAAAACCTATGGAAAAAATGCTTTAATGCTATTTTAGAGCACTAAGGAAAACATTTTGAAGATTTGTATTTTAAGTGTAAGTTAACATTTTGTCATTTAAGAGTTTTTGTGTGAGTTTTTAATACCTGATTGCCTATTATTCCAAAGCTTTTGTTTCTGTGAACAGTTTGTACTGTACATTTTTCAGCAACCAGAGATGTCATTGAATGACTTAGTGATACAAAACTGCTGTGACAAGAAAGACATTGGGGAACTGTACAGTTCTTGGTGGGTTGTTGGGAATTTTAAAGAAACAGGCAGTCCCAGTTAAAATTACTGAAGTAGTGACAATCTGTAATCAACACATAATATGCTTTATTCTTTAGTGCCTGTAAAGGCTGTCATATTTTCAGGGAAATTGGATGGAAATTGTTACAGCCTGTTTATTAGTAATGTTCTGTACTGTTCCAAGAGACATCAGCCTCCTGAATGTCTTTATTTAGGTACTTCCTGTTAATCAGAATTTACAGTCTCATCATTAATAATTCTGGAATTTTCTTCACTACGTTTAAAATGTATAGGAATTATTCTCTTCTGCTCTGTTTTTATAATTTTGTAATGTCATGAAAATTCCTGGCAAGATGTGCTTACTTGGCAAAATTGCTCGTACTAGTGGTTCAGTTTTCAAATTAGCAACTTCTTTCCTTCTTGAGGTCCCTCAAAGGAAAACACAGTCTGGGTGCTTTGATCTGGATTCATCACTGCTGCACTTGAAATGTCTGTCTGCAAGAAGGTATGTTTTATTTACCAGAAACATTAAGAATTTTGAGGGAGGCATAATGTATGTTCATACCTATATGCAACAACAAAGCACATTAGCAAAAACAAAATATGCTGTTCAAAAGAATCCTTGACACAACACTTGGCAGCTGAGTTGTCCTGGGAGTTTCCAGGTTAGCACAACTCTGGGACATGACCATGGTATGAGAGCTGCTGCCAGAATGAATTCTGTCTCATGCAGATATGGGATAGTGGTAGATATGCTGTCAGATATACTTGAATTTTCAAACAGAAAATAAAGTAATTTTTGATTCTTCTTCAAATCAGTGTTATTTGTGTGTTATATTTTGTTCTTAATGTTGAACATGTTAAGCATTTTGCCTTAAATTGTTCAGAGAACTAAACTTTTAAAAGAAGCCAACCATGACCCTCTATATGTAACATAACCTGTAACATAAACAGTTTTTAGTATGGTAGTTTGATGTTGGAAACTTCAGGATATGAGAAAAAAGTATCTGCATACAAGAGAAAATAATCTGATACTTTGGTTCCAGCTAATGGAGTTAATGAACAACCTAAATTTTTATTGTCCTTATCCCTTGTAATGTAAAACTGCTGAAAATATTTTTTTTCAGTTAACTAGAAAATTTTTTGCTCAAGTATTAACAGGCAGTGTTCAACTGTTACTTCTTTAGGACAGCGTTGTGTAATACAGTAAGTAAGTTATTCTTTCTAGAGCTGTGTATACCCAGAAGACAAAAGCAAATGTGTTTATCCTTTATATTTATTCTGTCTTTTTTTAATAGCCCACAACAATGTATAAACAGAGACGGTGATCCAGACAGCCATGGGAAACCATTTCTAAGTTCTAGTGCTCCACCAGTAACAAGTCTTAGCCTTCTGGGAAACTTTGAGGTATTGCATATTCTCTAGAATTCTTGTGGTGTTTTTAGTATTCTTCTGTACTGCTTTTAAAAGTACATTGCTTTGAATAATTCCAGCCTTATTAGAATGTAAAAGTTCCTAACTAAATTGAATAAAATTTGTTTTAATTTTCAGCTGTAAAGGCACTTATTTCATGCCCCAGACATCTTCTGTTTCAGAGAATCAGATACAATGAGTTGCTTAAACTTTTATTTCCAACTATGGTCAAGTTGGAAGATGTTCTGTTGCCTTAAATAAAATTTAATAGCCTGTAATTGTTCATGTTTATAATGTACTTACCTGGAAAAAAGGATTTACATTTTTCCTCTTAAAGTCTACTTAATATGTCACAAAAGCTGTGTTAAATATTTGAGTGTGGTGAATAGAATGTTTTTGAAGTGTAGTCTCCAGCTCTTCACTTCATGTAGCATATGAAATTAACAGCAACTAACAGCCAGTGCATTAACAGGTTTTATTGTACTGTTTTGTGAAATATGGAGTGGAAGATGTTGAGGAAAGTTACAGATTCTAGGGGTTTTTTTTCAGTTAAGATATGTCAAAAATTGTGCATAAATCCTGCTGCAGTAAAGTTCTCTGTGGGCTTTTGCACCAGTTTCAGTAGTATGAAGCCAGGATTTGGATGATGCTTTCTCTTAAACCACTATCATCATACCGAACGTTCTGCTGTTCATAATTTTTGCCTTAGTGCTGATTTTTGGCAGGTCATGAAAGACCCAAATTCTTATACAGATTTGTTTCCTTGTTTGCTGCTTATTTTTGCTGTGTTTTATTTGAGGCATTCCCAAGCTAAGCTGTATGTGTTTTGTTTTTCAGGAGTCTGTCCTGAATTTTCGCTTAGACCCACTTGGCGTTGTGGAGGGTTTCACAGCAGAAGTGGGAGCAAGTGGAGTCTTTTGTCCCACGCACATGACTCTGCCAGTTGAAGTGTCATTCTACAGCGTTTCAGATGACAATGCGCCCTCTCCTTACATGGTAAGTGTGTGGTTGGATTTATTTTAAATAAATTCTGGTATGTGGAGGTGAAGAACAAAAGCTTGGTGAGAAGAAGGTTCAAGAAGTGAAGATTTACAGGGACCTGGGTTATTTTCAACTGCCTATGATGGAGTTCTCTTGTTTTTCTTTCCTTTCCCTAACTAGTACTTTTCCTCTGTTTCTCTGCCCCTTCATTCAACTGTTCTCATCTTGGGATATTGAATGTATTTGTCTTCCTCTGCACTGCAGTGATCAACCCCCACCATCTCCTTTTATCCACCTTACTTAAAATAGGCCATGAGGCAATAGGTGGACTTTATGGGATATGTCTTGTTGTCCCAACAAGTAGCTGCCCCGGGCAACTAACCACTCTGCCCAAGTGGCCTAGGTGCAGCCCAAGGTACAATTGCTGAGGGAGACCTTAGACTTTGGAAAGTTATTCAGCCCTTTCTTTTAAAGTAAATACTATCTGAGCTGTCATGAAACATGGCACTCTCACAAGCTGCATGGTTTGCTGCTGTTTGCACCAACATGATATTTGTGGTCTCTGTCTCTGGGTGCTAATTCAGTTCCACATTTCTACAATGACAGCACAAGTTTTGTATGTGTAAAAAGCAAACAGTGTCTTGTATGCTGGCATTGAATTAGAGGCTAGATTTGTTCTGAATGCCCATTTAGGAATCTCAGTTTTGCCTAGGTGACAGATCTAATTTTCAGAGGTTTTCATATGTGTATATCTGTCTAATATATGGTAAAGGATCTGTTTAAACATGTTAAGTACAGCAACGAACACCTGATTATCCCAATTTATTTATTTAGTTAGTTAGTTAGATTTTAAATTCATAGCAGTTACCATATTTCTGACCTTCAGTTTTGAAAACTATTCAGAAAATGAAATTAACTAGAGTTTAAGTATGGCTTTGAATAAACCTGTGTATATCTTAACCACTGCAAAGAAGGATCTGTTGTTTTGCTTTCATCTTTCTAGATTATTTCACGTGATTTTCCAGGAGATGAAGGGATTCTGATGTTCCTCAAATGGTTAAAGTAGCATTGCTTATTTTCCTAGCTGGGTTGCATTGTTTCAGGCTTTCCCACATGCTCTAAATATGCTATTATGGCTGAGTCTCCCAGGATTAATACAGCATTTGTGTAGTGCCTCCATCATCAGAAACATTGTTCCTGTTTGTATAGCTAGTTTCTCTGCTTTGGGGTCTTTTTTTTTTTGAGGTTGTTTGGTGGGTTTTTTTAAGTCCAGAGCAGTGGGGTACAGCAGTGGTGCCCTGCAGGTTGATAACATGCTCTGGGGCAATACATGAGGGAGGCCTCAGCAGCATTTCAGCGCCATGTGAGGCACTCGGGATCACAGCTGGTACAAAAACTGTTGTCATTGTTCCAGAAGTATGGATTAGAATGGAAGATTAAGTGCATCTGCTGCCTTTGAAAAGCAGAAATCATTTCTGTGAGCTTTGGAGTATTATTGGTGCAATAGTAGATATAAATGGAAAGGAGGAGACAAATCTTTTGTTTTAACTTACCAGCTGCTTTGAGAAGAAACCTCTGTTTCCCCATAGCTCCCTGATGTGGAGAAGATGTGGAAACTTGGATCTGCTTTTAAGAGGAGAATGTACCCCTTATTGCACAGCTCTTGGTGGTCTGCCAAAGTATCTATAAGGCCCTTACTGTTGATTTTTAACTGCATCTTAAATGCATTGTCTTCTCTATTTTTAGTTTTTATACGTTACTGATTGCATTTCAAATAAATACAATTACAAGAATAGAACATTTTGATTTGTTTATCTCTCTGTGAACTAAATGTGTGGTTTGTTTTGTTTTATTTTTTAGGGTGTAATTACTTTAGAGTCCCTTGGTAAAAGGGGTTATCGGGTACCGCCTTCAGGAACAATACAAGTGGTACGTACTCAGCAGATAAGGGTGCCTTGAAACCACTAATATCAAGAAAGTCATGCAGAGGAGATGAGGTTATTGGAGATGAGCATGAAGCTAGCAGTGGAAATGTGCATCTCTGTAGGTACTGTAGTTATTCAAAATAGAAATCTGTGTGTGGCATAAAAAAGACTCCCAACCTTTGAACCCATCTGTGTTCTGAAGAGAGTTCAAATCAGTTACAGGGGATTCAGAATACTTGGGGACACTGTGGCTTTGAAGTAGTGATGGGGAAGTAATTAGTCCACAGTCCAAATCCTGAAATTCTTCTGAAGCGATTAAGATTGAATAATTGTATCTAAATTTTGTAACACCGCCCTTTTTTTGGTAATAAAAACAGAAAGTAAATCAAAGTCATTGCTTAGAATCAGTGAACTGACCCTTTTTTTTAAGAACCCAGTCCAAGGTAGCACATTCATAATTTCAGGTTTAAGAGTGGAGCCCAGCCCTGTGCTTCCTGCAAGTGTGTTGTGTCTGGAAAACAGTGTAGACAAAAAGCTGACTGGAAAAAATAAACAAAAGCGGGGATGCAGATTAGCAAAAGTAAGAGTAGTCATATACTAGTGTTTCATTCAGAATAGATTGTGTTTAGCATTATATTTAAAAATGGAAATTCCAAGTAGCTGAAGTGTTGATTAACAAGAATTGATTGATTAACAAGAAAATTTCACAATGTTTTTCCATAGAGGATTCTGTGTGGCAGGGGAACCAAGTGCATGGAGAACTACTTTGGCAGATTGAGTTTGGGTTAGGTTCGTTGGGGTTTTTTTAAAATTTGTCATCTCTAAAGAGTATTTTATTGAACTATTTGTCTTTTCAGACCTTATTTAACCCTAACAAAACTGTGGTGAAGATGTTTGTGGTGATCTATGACTTGAGAGAAATGCCAGCTAATCATCAAACATTCCTACGGCAAAGAACTTTTTCTGTTCCTGTGAGACGAGAAATCAAGAGAACTGTCAATAAAGAAAACAGTCAACAGACTGAAGAAAGGCTACTACGCTACCTCATACATTTGAGGTAAGCTCCTTGGAGTTAAACAAACCAAACAAAAAACCCCCAAACAAACCCAACACAAAACCAAACAAACAAACCCACAAAACACAAGTACCTGCCAAATTTGATTCATCATTCCTTTCCCAGACAGCCTTTCTGTATACGCTCTTATTTGAAAAAAGGAATGCTTTTAACTTGGTCTTTAAGCTAGACGGTAGAGGAAGAAGAGCTAATGAATAATTTGGATTCTGCTTGGTAGAAACAAAGTTAACTTAGAATATAAAGCTCTGTCTTGGCATTGAAGTATTTTGTATAGCTTTGTATAGCTTTGTAAAGCTTAAATCTTTTCTTAGCAAGAGAGATATTATTCTGGCTGAATCAATGCACTTTTTTTTAGGCTGCAGGAAATAGCAAGTCTGGATGTTATATGGGCAAAAGTCAAACGAAGGATCAAGGTAGAGAAGGTACCCAGACTGCTTCACACATACCTCTTTACCAGAATAGCTTGTAACGTGAAAAGCAGTCTGAGTTACTCCTAAAAATGCAGTGTTAAGTAGCAAAAATGTAAATACCTGTTTCATGATACAACACTGCTGATAATGCCTTTCACTTTATAAAATATTCACTCAATCTTCCTTAAATGATTTACAAAACACTGCCTGAAACCAGACGCTGTGCTGCTGCTCTTGGGATGTTCTGGAGGCTGCAGCTGGAAACAAAGGAGGAATGATGGATATACTTTGTCCTCCTGCAGTTTGCAGATTTTTTGCCTGCATTTTTATAGGAACCAAAGCCTATGTGTAGACCCAGTGCTTTCACTGCAGCACTTGGAAATTCAGCAGTGGTGGACATTCTGAAGTGAGCAAGCAGAACAAAATGGAATATCTTACACTTCTCTCTTTTTCAGAATTATTTCTGCTACATAATACTTTTCCTGTTTAGCAGCACTGATTTCTACCCAGCAGACTTTTCAAACCCTTTGTCTAGATCAGTGATTCCAGGCCAAGCTCTCCCATGAAGTGAGAGTTGACAGTCACAAAAAAAAGTGTGTTGGTTTACTGGAGTGTGAAACTAGTGTGATGATAAGGCTGTGGAACTGTGTTTTGATTATGAATTTTAGCCTGAATTGAAATTCATCCTTTCAGGCCACACTAACTTGTCATGTCTAACTTGACCACCTTCTAAAAATTTTCATTGGAGGTAAATTCTGAAAAAGTGTGTAGCCCCAATAAAAGGCTCTATTCACTTGTCATGTTGATCTACCTGTGCAGAGGAACTGGGGACAGGCACCAGCTGCAGCGGTGGGCAGAAGTCTGTGTCCTGGTGGGTCTGGTGTTCAGGCATACGTTGTGTCCCTTTCACTTTCTACTTTAATGCAGTTTGAAGGCAAGTGTGCTTTCTGCTCTGTCATCTTTTACAGCTAGAGGTCTTTTTTAAGAGCTTCCTATTTCCAGTACCTGCTGAGAGACAGAAACGTAGCCATTCTGATGCTTTTCATTTTGAAATATTTGTACAATTTAGCTCAGCTTTCAGCCCTCTGGTAGGAAACAGCTCATGGATTTATAATGTATAATTGGAAATGCATCTGCTTCTGACTGGAAAAAATCCTCTCACAATTATGATGCTTATCTGCTTACTTTGGAAAGTGAGTAACTGCAGAGTATGCCACAAGTTTTTTCTTCATCAATGAACCCAAGCAGTGGGTCCTTTCTCATAATGTAATAACAGCAGAACTCCTTGAAATATTACAGTAGCTTATGTGGATCTATCTTGTGGTTTATTGTACTGAGCACTTAAGATTTTACGAAAGATCCAGTTGTCCATTTAGTAGCCTTCTTTACTAAAGGTGGATTTTAATTAGGAAACCTTGAAAAATCTTAGTAGTATATTAATGCATTGTTTTTTAAAACTTCATTTTTTAAAGCAGCAATGTTTCCTGAAGCCCATTTTACTGAAAACCTACACAAGCCTAAAAGTTTTTAATTATTAAGATTTATTTTTGATTGTTGCTCAAGTTGACTTAGAACAGCGTTTCAGTTGTAGCTGCGGTAGTTATTGAGCATCTTAAGCTTACATGTTGAAATTTTGCTCAAAAAAACAAATGAAGTCACCACCAGTGAGCTGCATTGTGGTCGCATCTGCTTGCGAGGCCTTAATCACAGTTGTCAGCACTCACATTATGAAAGCTCCTTTTCAAGTGGTAATTCAGCAAAAATGCTTGCATAGGTCTGGAGCTTAACATTGGCGGCCAGATTTTCTACAACAGTCTTTAAAGTGTCACATTTATTGTATATGCAGCTTCTGCATGCAGTTCTGTATGTTTGAGATCCTGTTCAATACACCATGAGGCTGTACTTGTACACACAGCTACACTATTGAAATACAAAATGTAGCTTGCACAGACAGCAGAGCTTTATTTGCTATGAAAAAAACAAATCAAGAGTTGCACCTGCAGTTTAAGTTGGTTTTTGAAGATGTTTTGGGGATAACTTTTCTGTGAAGCAATGATTTTTTTCTGTTGTAATTAAACCTACTTGAGCATAAGAGTTCAGCTCTGCTTGTGCCTCATTTCTGCCTGGTGTTGTGAGGATGGTGACCATCCCTTGGTTTCTAGGTCACGTTCTGGCACCCTGTGAAAGGCAGTTAAACAGCCAACCTGCCCACAGCTCAGTGTTTTCCAAGTTTTTAAAACTTGGTCAACAGCCTTAGTTACTGACACATTGCCAGGAATTGCATGGAGCACAATTGTTGCTGCTTAACAGCTAAACAGGGGTTGTTACTGAAGGCTTAGTGGAGAGTAAACTTGAAACTGATTGTTAAAAGTAGTGATTCCTCAAGGGGTTGAGAAACTTTTTTAAAAAATATTTTCCTTATGTGACATATGATATTGGTGGAAGCTGGAGACACCTCCTATTAATGATTTACTATTTGCTTTCAATCTTTCTGGTCTCTTGCCAATTTTTCTTATCCAGAAATTCGTATCCTTATCTTAATGATTTTCCTTACAGATTTTATAGGTTGTGCTGTATAGTCTTCTCCAATTACAAAACGTATCTTGCTGCAAATGTTTTTGTGATCATCCTGCTATACCCCATTTCTGTGACTTTATTCTCTGTGAATTTTGATAGCCTGTAAAATACATATAGGGACTTTGTGCTTGGATTTATCATTTCTTCAGTAATATTTATCACTTTCTTTCCTCTGCCAGATTTTCTAGCCCATCTGATATTTTTGTGTTTAAGCCTTCCTATATATGTCTGTTGTTACTCTTCATGGAACATCATCTGTCAGAGATGTCAGGTTGTGTAGGGGTTTTTTTAATCTCTTTACACAAAACTGCTGGAGCTGCCACAGCTCTGGAACCAGTCTCATGCTGGCCACTCCATCATCACTTCCCGAGGCTGTAGGAAATGGTTGTTTCTTGGCTATTCCAATGTATTTGCATGTATAAAAAGCAACATTTCTAAATCCCAATTACTACAGCAAACCTGCCTAAAAGCAAAAAATTGTGTGATGGATGCAGAGATGAGAAGAATCCCCTGAACTCTGATACTGTCTCCCACTTATCCTTCCTCAGTCTTTGTGAAATGTGATGCTCAGAAACACCACGTTACAGGGAACCATTATCCACTGAGCAAAGTAAGTCTTGCAGGATTATCACCAACACGAAACAGCAAGCTTCAGAAGTTTAAAAATAGACCCTGCTGATAACTTTTTTTGAAAGATCCATGTGTAAAATGGAATTTTTTTATTTTATGATGGTGCTTTGATAACTAGATCTATTCTGTATGAATTAATTTCAGCCATACTTTTGCTGCAATAGACCTTTCAGTAAAATTTTTATTTTTAAAATGTCTTATGAGCTACATGCTGAATTAACTGTTTGTGGTGTTCACTTTGTACCCTGTCCTTTTCACTCTTCCTTCTTGTGCTCTCCTCCAGAGTCCTCTCTTAAGATATCATCTTCTCCCCTTTGCCTACCAGGTAAAGGGCTTTCACACTGACAGCACTGAGCAAATAGTGATGGATGAGAGCTCTGTGGGAGCCAGTAGGAGTGTTCTGCTGGACCCTGCCACATTTAATGCCCTTGACAGCTGTATCTGGGAGAACAGTTTTCCTTTGTCTGGCTGTGGGGATGACTACAGGCTATTCTACATCACTCCTCTGAACAGAACAGTGCACAGAACCCATTTCAACTACCTGCCTTCCTCAGATGCTGAAATCTTGATGGATCTTCCACAGTTGTCTGTCATTCTCCTACTTCTCAGAATTTCAGTTGCATTATGGAGAGGTTTATTCTAGAGATACTACCTTTGCTTCAACGGGATCAATAAGTAAATGCCTATTAAAAATCTGTGCAGATTGTAATACATGTGGTAATACAGCATGCACTGCTCTCAGCATTTGTAATGGTATCATTTTGTCATGACAACAGCAGTAGCTTTTCTGTTTCTGTTACAGTAGGAATACATTTCTCCCTCACCCTGGCATAGTGGTAGGGGTGTAAAGTTCAGTTGCCCTAAGTAATGCTCCTTGGGCTCTCCTGCCTTTCCTGGTCGAGGGAAGGAAATTAAGGAGTTCTGCCAGATGAAGACTATAGAATACAGTTCTCTGAAATGCAGATCTCGTCTCACTGTATACAGTTGTTAAATCTCAGGAAAAGTGGAACTGACACATTCCTGGCAGGTTTGGAGGATGTGAATTAGGCTGTTTAGCTGCAGCATAACAGATGAATCGGCCTAGGAATTGACCACTGTTTACTTTGGTGATTGGGCCAGTGAACTGTAGTCTCTTTGAAATAGCTCCCTATTCTGTGCAAAAAAACTTCTGTCTGCCTGCAGAGATCCCTGTACCTACACCTTCTCAAGCTGGACTTAAATTGGTGTGGTGTAAAGCAGTAGCAAACTTCTTAGTGTTCCATTCATAAAGACAGCAATGAAATATGTCTGTATGTTAGGTAGCACTGAAATGTACATTTGATATGTATATATTTGAACCTTCCCTTTTGTGTGTGCTTAGGATGCCCTTTGGACATCTTCAGGAGTGCTCACTGAAGAGCATTTCTTGCTGTTCCAGATTGCTGAGAACTTTAATCATCAATGTACATAATTGGAGTCTGAACTACAAATATTCCATGGCACTTTCAAAGCTGTGCACTGCATTGGTGATTAGGAACAGAACCTTTAAATGTCAAAAGAAACAAAGTAGAATGAAAGTGTTAGGTTATACTTTCTTCTTCCATTTTAACTGACTCATTTTGTTTGTTCAAATGTGGTTTTGGCCATAACGTCTTAAAGGAATGCATTTTATTCCATAATAGTTAAAGATCAAGCTTTTGTTTTAGATAATACAGGTATTTGTATCTTTTCAGGTTCCAGAGTTCTAAATCTGGAAAGATCTACCTCCACAGAGATGTAAGGCTCCTATTCTCTCGGAAATCCATGGAAGTTGATAGCGGCGCTGCATATGAACTCAAATCTTACACTGAATCTCCAACAAATCCTCAGTTTTCACCAAGATGCTAGCAAACAATGGCAAACTCAAGTGTTCATTTTATTGTTGATTACTTCTTACAAGCGAAGACTGGTAGAGACAACAGTATAAAGTTATGTCTGTAAAGGAATGAAAATAGCGCTCAAGAGAAAGAAGGTTCTGTGTGATCCTGGACCAGTTTTTAAAAGGTTTCTGGAATGAGCTTTGTGTATTCCAAGTAGACTGGAAACATACTTAAATCTAATCTTTTTGTACTGTTTAAAACCACTTCATTGGATGTGTTGCAATAGCAGATTCCCAAGTTAGTTTAGTGTTTACACTTTTTATTTTATTTTTCAGTTATTTAATATTTAATGTTTCATTTAATACTCAAGTGATGTTTGTCTTTAGTGTTCTAATGTAGCATAAATCCTATGTAAAATCATACTATGTATTTTTGGCATTAATATTGAAATCTGAAATATATACAGATGTCTTTAATCTGTGTGCTGTTTTAAGTGATATTCATTTAAGTTATTGAAAATGGGGACAACAGGTGAATTTCCATAACATTTCATACTATGCAAGCATTTAGCTGCTTTTTCCTCTTTAATGGTACCCTTTTCCATTTTTTCTCATATATAGATTTAATAACACTTGTGACCATAGTGCAGATTGTTTATTTACTTACTCATGCATTCGGATCATTAGTTCAATTCACATTTTGCTCCCTCCATTTTTTTTCTTTCCATAAGGGCCATTTTTAATTTTGCTTTCTGTTACTAGTTTTTCTCACATAAAATTCACATCCTCCCCCATTTGATTTCTCAGATTGTGTTAAAGGATGTACTGTGCAAACAAATTAGTATTTATATCTTAAATATATGCAAGAGCTATGAAACTTGTACTTTTTGTTTTATTTTTAGATGAGAAGGATCTTCATGTAATCCTAAATATTTTTCATAGGTCAATTCCATGTAGGCCACTAGGTGGCCATAGGAAGTTTTACTAGCAATGCTACACTGGGTATATGAATATTTTCCGATACGTATGTGTATTCCTAAAAGAAAACACAGTCAGATGAACAGTTTATGCTAAGTGTTTAACTGTGTAACTGCGAGAAATAAAGTTAGAAACATTTGATTATATTTGAGGTATATATTTAATAATGAAATAGAAGCTTTATGATGTTTGATGAAGACCTGAGTTTCTCCACTGTCTCACCTTGATTTATATGTTTTTCTTTGCATCGCTGTAGGTTTTTAGACTGTCAGTAATATGAAAGGTGACCTTCATATTTGAGAGTGTAACACAGTTATCTGATGAAGACTCTGGAGAAAGAATGAATGTGCATCTTGTATATTCAGCACTGCCCTTAGATGAGAGAAGTCAGTGTATCGTGAAGTCTCCAGGAAGTCTGCCAGGGATCGTAAGGGAGACCGGACTTTCCAGATGATGGTTATCAACTATCATGTATATGCAAATGCCTGCTGCTACAAAAGGGCAAAGCTCAGATGTTAGGGTCCCTTCCCCACTGAAACAGTATCTTCCCCTCGGTTACACCAGGTTTTCAAAGGCTACTTATAATTTATTTCATAGAGACTTGGGAAAACTGTACAGGAAGATATTATTTCCAGTTTCTAGTCATTTGTGTGGCCTTTAAAACTGAGAAAAGGTTTCTTTTGCGAGCAGAAGAGTCAAATACAACTGCAGTTGTACTGTGTACAGAACTGGAGTCTGGACTAGTATATCAAGAATGTGTTCTAGTTCCTGTGTAGCTACTATTGAGTCATAAGCAAACAACATATCCTCAAAGTACTTATTTGTGTCATAGTGCACAGCTGCTTGCATATTTGGTGAAAAAAAAAGATGAGAAAAGGACACACTTTTAATGAAAAGTCACCATTTCCCTCTAGTAGATTAACTTTTTATTTTGCACTGACATTATGCAATGTTTGTATCTTGATAACCTTATTTAAATAGATTTCTTCAAGCCATCTCCCTTCAGAGTAATATATAAATTTTCTTTGAACAGCAAAGAAGTGTGGATTTTGAACATGTTGTTACTACAAGTCATGTCTAGGAAATAAATTTGTATTGACTTAAATAGTCAAACTACACTTAGCCCCTGTATGGATTTGGAATGAAAGTTACCTTGGATTATGCGAGCACAACTTTGATTTTACTGAGTCATTTTCCATTTACAGCTTGATCTGAGTACACACTTTCCGTTAAGGACACAACTGGAGAAAGGCTGAATGCTCATAAACTATTAACTAAATTCCCCATGACCTTCTATGCACAGGCTAAGAAACGAGACTAATTTTTGAGAAGTCACTGGTTTCTTGTCTTTACTCAGTCAAATACTACTTGACCTTTTCACTATAAGCAACGAAAGCAATTTAGCTCTTGTACCTCCCTTCTCAGCCTTTTTTTCTTAATCTAAGACAACCCCAGACTGTTCAGTCAGCCTTGCCTTGTAGATTTTATTTTCCACGCTTCTCGTCATTCTGGCTTTCTTCTTTTGGTCTGAATCAATCTTGAAGTGTCTTAGGCTGGACAGAGCACCCGAAGCAGAGCCTCTCTGTGCCAATCAGACTGGAAGAATTGGTTGGTAAGTCTTATGGATTAAAGTCCTCTTCATACATCCCATTGTAATGTGTGGCTTATCAGTATCAGGAGATGTCAACTTGCATTCATCTTGTTACCTGGTATAAGAGGTATCCTACCTGCTGTTCTCCACTATGGTAGCTCTCCTTATGGAACTTTGTTCTCTCACTACCCAAGATTTTATATACTAAACACAGCATTGCTGTTGGAACAATTGATAGCCATTTCCAACAAAGCTTTCATCTACCACATTAAAGTTTCATCATTAAGTTTCCCTAATTTGCATGGGGAAGTGTCAGAGATCATAGTTTGTTACTAGCTACCTTGATGAGGCCAGATTGAACAAAAAGAAACATTAAACCCATTGGTTTTTATAAGGTTTGTTCACTAATTTTCAGTAATGTTTCTGTGCTCTCTTGTCTTCATGATCTGCTTTAGATACGCATCCTTAAAAAACTGACCTTGTTTCTGTAGGCTTTCTTGTATTTGAGGACATTGAAGAACTTGGGCTTTTCCTGAGGTTCTCAATTTACTTCCCATCCTTCCTCTGCATTGTAGAGTTTGCACTTGTTCCCTTAAATAATTTCATTAAGGAACTGCTGAATCCTCAAGACTGTGTTTTCCCTCAAATTAATTTCCTACAAGAATTGAAAGAAATTTCTGAAGTTTGCCTTCTTGTCTGCTCTTACTGCTTTGTTGTTCTGCTTCCTTTCAAAATCTATGAACTTCATCCTTTCTATGATAATTTTTCTGTGTTGCTCTGTTTTTTACACCTTCTGACCATTCCTCTCTGCTTTTGCTAGAAGCAAATGTGGCACACCCACCACTATCATGGCTTTTTCCATCATTAGGCAAACAACACTAGTGTGTTCCATGATTTTTGCTGTGCAATCTGCCCAGCAGTATCCCTTTCTGAATGAGGGATATGCACATTCCTTGGCTTCCTCGCAACTACACAATCCAGCTCTTAGAACAAATCTCTGTTGCACAAAAAAACCCGCTTCCAGCTACTGGTTTGTGTGGCTTTCAGTACAATTTGACTGCTTCTGTTTTGATGGACTTTTCTGACCTGTCTCCTGTGGTCTTCCTGACCTTATAATCACACAAACCCTGTCCTTCCTGAGCTGTGCTCCAGCTGGTTCCCATGCCTGGCAGGGTCTGCAAGGGGGACTTCTAAGTTAGAGGGCACGTGGAATGTGGGGATACACAGTGGTGGGAGGGCTGGAGGTCAACATTATGGGAAAGTGGTGAAAGATGGTATACATACCTTTTGTATGGCAGAAGTGGGAGCACACATGCATTTAAGTACTACGTAGAAGTCATACCTGCCATTCACATGGTCCCTGTATTGAGGGATCCCCAAAGATCTATTAATGGTTGGCTGTTTAAACCCCTCCTTTATGCTCTTAAAGAGAGTCCAGGAGAGGTTATTGTTCAGCCAAGAAGTAGTCAGTGAAAAGTAGATAGGGAGGGAAGAAAATACCCTGTATAACATGATACTGTGCTGTTAAGGAGTTCCCGTGGACTGAGACCTCCTATCCTGCCAGCTGTGTCAGGGATTCAGGAGATCTTCGAATTATGCTGCTGAGGAATCGGCTCCTCGTGTTTTGATCACTAGAAGTAGCCAAAAGAACTCATTTTAGCCAAGCAGCAAAGGTCTTTTTTTTCCCCCTTTCCCCCGATGCTGGGCCGGAGGCCACACGGGGGGAGGTGTTGGTGAGGTGGGGCAGTTCCCTTCAGTGCGAGGACCAGAGGAAATGGCCTGAAACTGAGACGGGAGATTCAAATCAAATGTTGTAACTACGTTTTTTCACTGTTAGGGTGGTCAGGCATTGGAACAGGCAGCCCAGGGAGGCGGTGGAGTCACCCCTCTGGAGGTCTGGATGTGGCGCCGGGTGATGTGGTTTAGTGTTTACAGAGGCAGTGCGGGACTGGATGACCCTAAAGGCCTCTTCCAACCTTGATGAGTCTATGATTTTATTATTCTAACAGGGTGGGGCGCCGGCGCCGTGCGGCAGAGCTTCCACCTCTGGAAGCCGCCTCACGCTGCCCGGCGGAGCCCGGCCGGTCCCGGAGCCCCCATGGCAGCAGCAGGGCGATCCCCGCCGGAGCGCGGCCGATCCCGGAGCAGCCCCGGCTCGGTCCCCTCTGCTGCCTCGGCCCAGCGCGGCCTCGAACCCGCGGCTCCGGACGTGACGCGCGGGGGCGGAGGCGGGTCCCCCTCCCGCGCGCGCGCGCGGGGGCCGAGGCGGAGGAAGTGTGACCCCGCCGGCCCGCCGTCCCGCGCGCGCGCCGCCATCTTGTGCGGGCGGAGGAGGCGGCAGCAGCAGCAGCAGCGCCGCGGAGGAGCCGCGGCCGCGCCTCCCGCCCGCCCCCGGCCCTCCGCCCAGCCCCGCCGTCCCCTGCCGCGGCGCCATGTCTGCCGAGAGCCCCGAGCCCGCCTCGGCCGAGGAGCAGAAGGTGGGTGGCCGGGCCGAGGGGCACAAGGGAGCCCCGCGGGGCTCTTCCTGTCTCCATCGGCGCGCCCGGGCCTCTCCCCCCCTCCCCCGGCGCGGGGAGCCCCGCGGGCCGCCCTGCGGCCCGGCCCGGCCGCCCCGCACGGCACAGGCTGCCCCGGGCCCGCCGCGCAGCGGGGCCCTGGCGGTGTCCCCGCACAGTCCGGGCTCCGCCGAGGCGGGGGGGCCGCTCCACCATGTCGGTGTTCGCTCTCGGCCCGCGGGCCTGCGCTGCAGCTGGCTCTGCCCGTTCGTTCCCCGCTCCCCTCGGCGGCCCGCGGGCCGCGCCGCCCGGCGCGGTGGGTTTGGGCTCAGTCGCAGCGGCGGGAGGGAGAGCAGCGGGAATCCGAGGGATAAACGTTTGTTTCACTTTTAGAAAACGTTCAGCTTTTAATATGAGCTATTTAAGAGGAGAAATACCCAAAACACAACGAGCGTGGCCTATGCTGGTTACACGTTTTATAAAGAATAGCTGGCTGGGCTGTCTTAGGGTATCCCTGCTATGTCATCTCTGTGGGTAATAATTGTGTCGTTTCCTAAGTGGGATTCGGCCTCAGGGATGACTGTGCTGTGACTTTAAGAAGCCGTTTGTTTTTCAGTCTTGTCATTGCTGTGTGAGCCCAGTCGCAATCCCCACGGCTATTTCCGATCGGGAGAAGTTACGAAACACAAGTACTGCTTTGAAAAGCTCAAAAAAAAACAACAAAAAAACCAACCAAACGAAAAACCCAATACTTAATCTACCTTAGATGTCAGGTTTTTGTTTAATAATTTATAGTTTGTAATATGAGTTAGTCGTACAGGTGGAGCTTTGGGGGTTAATCCGGAAGGATACCTTCTCAATAGGTGCAGTAATCAGAACCAGCTGCTTTGGCTGGGCTGTAATCTGCTCTTAAATAGGTGTGTTCTGCAGCGTGACTTAACGCTCATGCCAGGTAGGCTGCTGGGGGATACTGTTCCTGTTCAAAGCCTATAAAAATAAGTCCCTGGCCTATGCAGCACTCCTAGAATAGCTCTGTAATAAGAGCATGGCTAAACATGTGGTAGCAAGTTTATTGTGATGGCTTCTAGTGTGTTCTGATAAAGTCAGGTGATTAGGGCCAATTCTGCTAACGAAGTTTCAGGCTGAAGTCTTGAAATGCAGTGTTTGGAAAAGTTATATGATAGACAGGAGTTCCTTACTGATCTGATTTAGTTTTAATCTGGTACAGTGTTCAAGAAAAATTATATAATATGAATAAAATAAAACTGCGTTCTGTGAGATTATGTCCTGGTGTGATACTGTGGCATCAGTGCCATTATGACATTGCAATATTTGACTAAAACTGTTGGTCTGGGTAGGCAGAATTGAACGTTTAATGCTTAGCTCTGAAAAACTTACATAAACAGCCCATTTTGCAGTACTTATTTATATGTGTGCTTAAAAAAGATGATGCCCCAAAATGAACTTTGAGGCAGTGCTTTCATGATCAGAGACTCTTTTCTAAACTTTTCTAATGTGCTGTAAGAAGCTTGTACATGTGCTGAGTGAGAAAGGTTTTGAATTTGAACTATGATGAAAACTGAAAATTGGCCAAGGACCAGTGTTTCCTGTTCTCCTTGTGAAAAGTCGGGACAGTGGCAGGGGGAAGTTCAGAAACAAAGAAACTTTAGGCGTAGGAGAACATATGCTTGGGTGACTGACTCTTTTTGCCTTAAAAGCCTGTATTTTTCAGGAAGCTGTTAAAGGTGGTGCATTTTGTTGCTGAACTGGCTTTTGCCACATCAGTTTGCTATTTTCTCATTTTCTGCTTTGCATTTTGTCTAATGTCCTCTGTTAAAGAGGATGAGCCGATCATACCATTATAAAAGCCTAATGGCTCCTTTTTTAGCCACACAGTTCAGTAGTCCATCAGATATGTAACTTCATGCTGCTAGTATCTCTCTAAAAATTAAAAGCAAAATCTATCTTTAAATGAGTTAAGTAACTACAGCCTTCCTGGTAGAGCATTTTAATGACTTCATGAGCTGTGTCAGATTCCTGTAGAGAACTAAAATTATAACTTTTGTGTGGTTGTCACTAGGAAGAAGAGCATGGTATATCTTGATTTCCACCCACTCCCCAATCATTTGTTAGTCACTTGGTCGTTGCTTCTGTAACTCAAGGGAGAATGTTCTAAATGTAGGAGTGGCTTGGGTTAAAGTCTTTGTGGCTCAGCAACACATTTCCAAGAGTGCTCAATACCACAGAAGAATATAAGACCAGGACGTGCAGGCAGTGGTCTTCCCAAGAAAACGCTCCGAGGTCTCAGCAGTCTGGGGTTTAGAAGCCTTCTGAGCAGCGAATGAACACATCAAATTGCTTTCTGAATCCGTCAAATTATTGGCACCCCCTGTATCCTTCAGCAAGGAGTTCTGCAGCTTAACTGTATTTTACGTGGAGATCTGTTGTCTTAAGTATTTTTTGAACCTGCCCTCAGCTGTTTTTTTTTGACACCCTAAGTCACGGTATTGAGATTCTTTAATTCGTCTTCCATAGTTTTTTGAGCCTTGGTTGTTTTTGGTCAAGAGTAATAGACTGTGGTCTGTATCCTTTTGAGCTGCATTGATGCGTAACACAGTGTTTTGTGTTTGGATTGCCTGCTGTGCGATAATTTGTCAGCCCTGTGAGTTTGCATAAATGTCTCCTTTGATGAACCATGAATACATATTTATATAAGCTATTTATTGTCGGTCCGGTGTTCTTAAAAAATATCTCTGTTTGGATTTTAATGGCAAAATGTGTCCCCTCAAATGCTTTGTTGGCTCAGCAGCAAGGACCCAGTGATTCAGCATTAGATGTTGAGAGTGTTGAGCTGAAAGGATTACTTTTGAGAAAACCCAGTCTCTGTCGGCACGTTAATGAACCACAATAGGAATAACAGCAGTTGAATGATCTATAACGCATGAAAACTGTGGTCTTGGCTAGTATGACACAATATAGTGAGAAATGGTGTAGTTTTACGGTCAGTAGAATCAGGGGAACTTTGCCCTTTATTTGTATTCGTATTTTGCATTGCATTGCCCAGCTGCATTTTCATCTAATAAAAAGCACTGGTGCCTGTCATCATAGGAGTTTCTCTTAACCTGTTACGGGAATTTTTATCTTTCCTTGGGAGAGCTGCTAATTCATGTTCCTACTGTATTGTGCAAAGCTGCCCTTAAGATGTCTTGGCCTAATGGAGTAACTAGACAATGTTATATTCTAAATCTGTTGTCATAATCCTTATATCTGAGGCTTCTTACCAGAAAGATATTGAATATTATACAGTTTGGAGCTTTTGTAATAAAGACAGGAGAGCACCTGGGATAGGCAAGTGTGGTGGCTCCAGTTCTTTGGCAGTTACGGCTTAAGTAGCTCCCAGCCCCTTTGTGTTCTCTGTCCTCACTGCTGCTATGCTAGCTAACATACCTGTTTGTGTAGCTGCTTGGTGATCCAGACTGTGGAAATGGATCCAAATAAAACAGTCCAACAAGGGAGAAAGAAAAAAAAAAAGATGAATGGATGGTTATTTTTCTGTTGAATTAGTTTCTTTAACCCATTACTGGGGAGTACAGGCAGTCATGCTGATTGATGCAATGCAAAGGATGATGACAGGCATGGAAAAGAGTGTGAAGGGGCTGCCTAAGCAGCTCTAAGTGGACATGAAACCTTAGTCACATATGAATGAGGCTCATCCGATTTCAATGGCAATTCTTATT
>JAWWLV010000018.1:12627747-12638566 GCA_035041135.1 Platyrinchus mystaceus | reverse complement strand
CTAAGCAGCTCTAAGTGGACATGAAACCTTAGTCACATATGAATGAGGCTCATCCGATTTCAATGGCAATTCTTATTTCCTGCCTATAAGTCTTTTTGTGACTTTAGATGATAATAACAATTCCAACACTTCAGCAGTGAGTGCAAATCATTATATATTTTCCCTGAACCAGCAATGGTTTGCATTTAAAAAAAAATGGCTATGGCCAAATACTGGAAAGAGCAAAACAAGAGTTTAGATTGAAAGATATTTTAGAAATGATCCAATAGAATAAATCATAGTTCATACATCAAATTGCTATGTGGATGGGAACAGATGAGTGTAAAGTAGAGGTTAGTGAACAAATTGCAGTTTTGCCAAATAAGTATCTTCAAATTATTATTTTGAGCATCCATAGTTTACAGTATACTCATAAAACAGGCATTTTATTTTACACAAATGCACTGCCCGACTGTCTTCATCCTCATAATTTTAGGATAATTGTAGACGTGTAGAGAAATACAGTATTGCTATGAATGTGACAGCAGGCATGGTCTGGGGGCTTTTACAGTGGATATCAACACATTACAGTTAGAGCAGCCACACAGATCAGCATGGCAATGAAACAGGGACATTTGGGAAAAAAAAGTATTGAACATTTGTTTGTTCTTAGTGGAATCCTTGTTTTGGCAAAAAAAATAGTTTTGTTTGAGGATTTTTTTTTTTTTTTCAAAATCGAACAATACAAATTTAGAATAGACTGTTTTTCTTTGAGAGGGAAATGCGCACATCTCCAGGAGGAGTATCTAAGATGGGAGGCTGAACTCCTACAGTTGCTGTCAGGGTTTGAGAGATGGCTCACGTGGTAGCAGCAGTGGGCATGTGGGTGTATTACCTGCAGAGGTATTCTGCATAAATATACGTCATTGTATATTTAATTTACAGTATCTCTTGTCTTTCAGGAAATGGAGGATAAGGTGATCAGTCCAGAAAAAGCTGAAGAAGCAAAATTGAAAGCAAGATATCCTCATCTGGGCCAGAAGCCAGGAGGCTCAGACTTCTTGAGGAAGAGGCTTCAAAAAGGAGTGAGTTCTTTATTGTCTGTAGGGTGTGAACAAAAAATGTCAAGATTTATATGTCTGGTTGTTTTTTTTTTCCTCTCCATGGGCTTTTGTGTGGTAAGAGAGTCCTAAGTCCTTTAAATTTTGAGAAAGCATAAGGAAGAGAAATTTGTTTCCACAAAAGGAATGCCGAGTTGGCAGGACAGATGTTTACAGCATCAGTGGCTCAAACACACTTGTTATAAAAAATTAAACTTAGAAGCTGCGGTGATAGACCTAATAAAAAAACATTACAGCAAACACCAAGGGTTAGAACCTCATCCCTGTTTTGTAGGGATTTCGTCTTATCCTCTGATTTTATCTTGCACATTCTTGTGCCCCCAAAATGTACGTTCACTCCTTTTATCCATGTTTTTAGCACATGAAAGTTTAGCGTCTGCTGTTGGACCAGGCATCATCTGACATCAGTGGTTTGAAAATGGTGGTATAATTCTGGATATACAGCCTGACCAAAAAATAATGAGAGAAGAATGAAGAGTGAGTTAATATTTCAGTATTGTTCCACATCTAACCAGTGTCTCTTTATTTTTTTAGTTATTCAGCTGTTTATTTTTTTAGTTTAATTATTCATAAAGTGATTATGTAATGCCTTTCAGGCATGTTAGAACTCTCTTCTTGGAATAATCCTGGTATGTCCCTACTTCTGATGGTGCTTTCATTGCTGTCACACTTGTTTTTTTTACTATTGTCTAGGCCCTTTGAGTACACGCAGTGTTTCCAAGTATAAATCCTTTGCAAACCAGCTGCTGGAGTTTAGTGCTATTTGGTAACATCTCCTGGGAACGTTTACTGTTGCCTGTTTTTTTGGATAATCCTTCTCTCATGAGTTGGAGCATAGTTAATGGCTGCTGGGCACGAGCAGGTGGGAGATGAGGTGACTCCCTCTGAGTTACGTGGGTCAAAGGCAGCCTAAATGACATTTCATTGGGTTCAGTGTACGTACAGACATAGGAGGGACAGGTAAGTATGGATTGCGGTGATAATTCAGGAAAACAGACCAGCATTCACTCACCAAGGATTGATAGCCATAAAGGAATTATGACCTCTTGCACATGGTGCAAATGTGAGGAAAACTCTCCACCAGCAATAACAACCTGTACAGATCTTCATCTTGATTATACACTGTGGAATGTAAAGGCTGTAAGAACATGTACTTTCAGATTTGAGCAGAGACAGATCCATGGCCATCTTAATTGGCTTTTGCTACTTTGATGAAAGACGGCATAAAATTGTGGATTCCAGTTCCTAACACGCCTCCTTCATTTCCTCATGTGGTGATAATAACTTTCTTCCATTTTATTTTTTATCATTTCTGTTTAGTGTGCTCAGTGCCTTAAATGAGGAGGCATCTGTACTTGATACAGGTCCTGGTGTACTTTGGGCTGCCTGCATTGATGAAGTTTAAAATAGGGTGAAGGTAGTGACTGTGCTTTCAGATAGTGTTTGTGACACAAAGACACCTGGACAGAAACTGTCAGTTTGAAAGGGATGATCAAATACAGGCCATCTGTGAGAAGCTAGAATAAATCAGGAAAATACAGGAATGAGTTGAAGGAAGAAATGGACTGATATGCTAATGCGTGAAAGATGGTAGGTTTTCTCAGATATTCTTGTAAATGTATGTGGGCAGCTGTAGCCCAAATCATCTTCAATTTGGCAACTAGGACACGCTCTGCCAGTTCATATTTGCTGTCCAGAAATGTTCTGCCTTGTGTGCACACACCATTATTAGCACACTTTCTCCAGAATAATGGTAGGTGAGAACAATGCTCCACCGTGCTCCTGTGAAGGGATTCTATTTGGAACTCTTACATGGACGGAAATAGATCTGTTAACAGCTGCAACACATCTAAAGACTGAGTGATTCTCTTATTACCTAATTGTTTAAAAGTTTCTTCTGGTTGCTTCAGTCTTGAAGGGCAAAATGTGAATGCCTTTTTTCAAATCAGATTATGTTTGAACTTGAGGTGTAGGCTGCAGGTGTAGTGCTAGAACATTGTTGTGTAAATAGGGATTACACCATCAAAGGGATTGAATTGGGAATAAAATTGGATTTTTGAATAAAAGTGTGTGATTCAGATGTACTACTGACTGCATGGGAGAAAGAGATTTGGTAACTTTAAGGCTCTGACAGGGAATATTTAAAGCCACCTTTGGGAGGTCTTGCCTGAGGAACCGCCTCCCTCTTTGGTAAAGGCCTGTTAAATCAGGTGTTCAAATTACTTGTGTCTAACAACTGCTGCTACTGAACATTTTGCAGCTGGTTAATACTACTGCAGAATAATAAGCTGCCTGGAAGCACTTAAACGTAGCAGGGAGTGATGGCTCTTCTTCAGCTGACTGAGGACTAAGCCTATACAAAGCTGTCTGGGGGGCCTTCTCTTCAGAGTTGACTGTGATTGTAACCAGCAGTAAGTGGTGTGAATCTTAATACTAAATCTATTTTTTTTGGCCTCATATGAAATCTGTTCAAAGTCATGGATTACAAGAGCCTAAATGGGAGACTTCATGGTAAGATGTAAAAAATACAACTTCTCCTGCAAGATGTGTCAATGAGCAGTTGAAGACTTTATGCAGAGCTTAGATGAAATTCCATGCCTCATCTTACCATGATGTGGTTAAATTAGTCATTTGGCTTTAACATCCATAGATAATATTTTGCGAAATCTGACAACTCTTAAAAGGTAATGCTAATAAAAGTTTGCTGATAGATTAAGGAACACTGTTTTAGAAATTCAAACTTAATTTACTTTTGTATTAAGAAAAGCCCTGGAATGTGGGGTAAGAATTTCCTTCACACTGTGCTTTTCAGAATACACACTGTGTCTTGTAGATTTGACTTTGCTAAATAATTGGTTTGGAATTTTAGGGATTATAGTTTCACTGTTTTGGTGTATGCAGAAAACCGGTTTTCTTGTTATTGAGCAGTTTCCTGCTACTTTGATCTTCTGATATGACAGAGCAGACTCTGTTCTCCAGCTTTAGTTCATGCATTGTTTGGTTATTCTGTGTAGCAGAATTTGTTCACTGCAACAAAATTTATAAACCCAAGGTTTCAATTGTCAGAGATGAACTTTTGGGAAAACCAAGGCAACAATAATGTTCATGTATGCGGTGAGTTTAATGGCATGTGTAGAACCTTAACTGTATATTTACTTGATGTTAAGAGTTTAGCTGTCTGTGCTTAATAATCTTGATAATATCTTTTTTTAATTGACATAGAGCTACCTGATGAATCGGTGAGATTTTATATTGTTTTCAAAATTAAAAATACCTATTGAATGATGTAATTAAGTGTATACAAGTGATAAGATTTCAGGATTTTAAATGTATGTATGCTTTTGTCTTCTAGCAAAAATACTTTGATTCTGGTGATTACAACATGGCTAAAGCAAAGATGAAGAATAAGCAACTGCCTACTGCAGCTCCTGACAAGACAGAAGTCACTGGTGACCATATTCCAACTCCACAGGATCTTCCACAGCGGAAACCATCTCTTGTTGCTAGCAAGCTGGCTGGCTGACGAGAACAGCTGAACTGCATGATTATTCTCATTCCTGTTATTTCTCCTTAATAGTTATTTCTCACCCTCACATCCCCCTTTTTCTTTCTTACACTAAGTCATGAGACTGACAGCTTTGCAGGTAGCGATAGCATGTGCTGCTATTGTAAGGGAATACTGTTAAGAGTAAAATGTAGTATTTGGACTAGTTGAGAACAATGCACTGATTAAAAAGGACAAGTTTGGTTAGAGCAATGTAATCTACTTGAAAATGTACATATTGCCCATTTCCTAGTGTAGGACTGGTTCCAGCAAGTGACATCGCAAGTTTTACAACTTCTAATGTTTCTGCTTTTGTTATTTCATCTTAATTACAGCATATTTGTATTTAATATAACCTCCAGTTGTGTTGGGTTTTTCTTCCGTGTTTGGGTTTGTTGTCTAAAATAGAGGTTTAGACCACAAGTTGCTAGATGGTAAAGCATGTACAAAAACAAAGACAGGGCTCTGATTGAATTTTGTTTCTGCTTTTGAACTTGAACGGCCTTAAACCTGTTTCAGCTTTAACAATAGGGTTTTTACTTGGGCAATATTTGCCCATTCTGGTGTAACTTTGTGAACCTAGTGCTTATTGACAACTGCCTGTTGAAGCTGGTATTCTTTTCAGTTCCGTAGCTTAGGACACACTTTTGTTGAAGATGTGAATGAAGTGTGCATGTGCATAGACTGTTGAATTCACTCTTGTGCCATTTTTTGTAAATACAATAGTTTTGCACAACCTTTTGCAAACGTCTATTAGTTTTACATTTTAAAAAGCAGATAATGTGCCAATCAAAGCACAAGTGATTCTGTATCTTCAAAGTCTTGTCCTGAAACTAAGAGCCCAGAATCTTGCTACTGAAAGTAAAAATTGTGTACCTGAAATTTGTGAAACACACACTTGACTCAACCTTATGCTTTTGCAGTTCTAAATTTTGTTTTGCAACAATATCCAGCATTCGGATATAAATCTGGAATTTGTACCTATATTTGCAGGCAAGTGCCCTTTTTTTTTTCAGCAGCTGTTTAAGCTTTAAAAGCTGAAATGCTCTGTCTGATGACATGGAATATGGCTATATGTACTGTTCTAGAGAGTTCCCTGTGTGACAAACACCACATCTAAGCTCACTGACGTTTGATATGCAGTTGTGTTTGGGCTATTTTAGACTTTAGGAAGCAGAAGGGTATAATTTCTTTTTTCTTGGGACTCCTGAGGAAGTAATAAACTATCTCCTTTTCTCTTTGTTATACAGCAGCCCCTCATTGGCTTTGGGGAAACAAATACCTGGAAATAGTATTTCTATAATGACCTATTGAGAAATAGGTAACTTTTCATATCAGAAAATAGGGAGGAACTCCTGTTCAGGTTTATGATGCACATTGTAAGTACTAGATAGACACAATACATAGTTGATATTAGTCAGGTGACTAGATGCATTTAAAAGCATGTTAGTTCAATGAAATCAGAATATTAAAAGTGCAGTATGATCCATAATGTAATTGATTTTCATGTAGGTAGTCACAGCCTTCATGTTCTTTGGGAGAACCAGAAACTCTTTAAAAAGATCTGTTTACTGAATACCTTTTTCTTTAAATAAATAGTTCTGAAACAGGCTATTAAAAATAAAGCACCAGTGTAGGAATGATAAGAGAGAACACTCTTAAAGATGCATGTTTTTAGAATCTTGTACTTTGTGTTGACATACTCAGAAAGGGCTTACAGTATAAAGGACTGCTAGTCAAAAACAATGCTGACCCATATCTTCTGCAATGGTCTCTCTGAAGGCAAACATAAAACGGTCAAGAAAAAATGAATAGTCTTTATTTGGTCCAGTTTTGATCAGAAAAATATCCGTGTCTGTGTAATGTCTTTGATTCAGAGAAGTAATTCCAGAGAATTTCAGAATTGCTAAGCCGATACTTTTCTGTATAGCCCTTTTTTAGTAATTACATGGGCTCTGTCAGGCCTGTCCTTATTACTTATCCTCCACTAGTACTATAAAAAAATCTGTGATTTTTAAAGAACAGGCTGAAGAAATGGACCTACTTCTTTAAGAAATTAGGCTGGAAGAACGACAGGGAAACTGGAAATACTGAAGCAAGCTGCTTTCTATAGATGTTTGTTCTAATGTCAAAATCCCTCTTTATTTTTCTATGCATAAATGAAATTGAAACTTAATGACAGGACTGGGCCTGAAACAAATGTTGAACAACTTAAGGTGACTTGCTGTGTATTGTCTGGTGCCACTGCTCTGTAGCTCCCATAAGGTGAGTTTTCTTGATGTTTGGGAAGGTTTAAAAAGATAGCCATTTAAATTTAAACATTCCACTCACTCAGCTATGACTCAGCTCGTCCTGCTGGTTGGACAGCACAAGCTCTTCCGATGCTCACTCGGTGACTTGGAGTTCTTAGGATTACCACAGATTCAGCTATGAACATATTATCCGTGTGTATATTTGAAGTACTGTAATACTAACTAGGTCAGTGACTGATTATGAGCCTTCACATCTGACAGACCTCAGCAGCAGGCACAGCTATTTTGATTCTATAAATTGTATAAAAATTAAAGACCAATAATCACTTAACAGTAAATCAAACATGACTGCAAATCAATGCTTACTTTCAGCTTACTCCAGCAAGATTAACTCAGCTATCCAAACTGATGTACATAATGTATTATATGAGTTTTACCATTTGATAATTGCCTTTTTCAAAGAAAACCTGTCCACACTGTAGACTGGCAGTCCCTTTCATATCTTGCCTTTAAAGATAGTGTTTAGTTGTTAGAGTAGTACTCATGTAGGCTTATAACAGCAGATAGCACCAACATTTTATTTGAGATAGTTAAGTGAATTAATTACAACTTCACAGATGTGTCCCCAGATCTGTAACACCAAAGGCTTCCCTCTCATTGTTCTTGGTGTAGTAGGACAGTGTTTGTGTAAAGGCCACAGGAGTACATTTTGTTGGACATATTTACACCCAGTCAAGATGTTAAGGTGATAAAAATGTCAATTGTTCTTTACAAACTTACACATTGTATAGTATACAGAATAAATTGATTTACTTAGTTTTTATTGCAACGTGGAGGTTTGTCTCATCTTTACTGTGACTTCCTAAACAATACTGGATACTTCGGTATTCTCTATGGAAAACTTCTAAATCCTAAATCTTGCTACTCTGTATCATTAAAAATATGACTGGGCTTCGGTTTCTAGTATGTTAGACTACAGAATTACTTTAATGTAATCACATTTATATATATTTCAGTGCTTATTTTTCTATTAAGGCAATTAAAGCTTATTGTTTGAAAACTCCGTAACAGATGATTGTTTTGGTCCCTTGCAGTGAGTGAAGGGGATGTCTGGGAACTAGCTTGGCATATAGAAGTTTGCATTGTTGCTATAGACAATTGGCCTAAATATGGCAACATTTCCAGAAATCAAAATGCTGGAAAAAGTCCAACTAATTTCATAGTTATCCTGTGACTAAGGTGCTGATGTTTGCGTAGCTCCAAGACCTGTGTGCTGTGTTTGCACAGTGAGCTCAGTCACCAATGTTATGGTAACACCCTCTGTACTCTGCATACCTGCATGGCACATGATTTGCTCTCTTCCTACATATCTCTTGCATTACATTTCAGAGTTCTTAACTGTCCAGCCAGTTTTCTATAGCTAAAAGCCCCAGGCCTAGTCCTTGTAGTGTGAGAATATGAGAAAGGGTAGAACGATTTTAGCCTCTAAATCCCTTGGCTTTGTCTGTCTTGCCAGTGAAAGCCATGTGGCGTTAAACTGATGGTCAGTGTTGAATATACAGTGCTTTTCTGAAGGAGTGGGTAGGCCCATGCACTGGCCATGCACTAAATATTATTGCTGTGCCTTTAATGATTTCCCTTTTTGTTTGGCAAAGAGAGAACTTGCTGCTCACTTGCAGAACAGTGACAACAGAATAGGAAGTCCTGTGTGAGAAGGGAATTTTTCTGCCACTGTTCAACAGATCATGGATGTGAAAAGATGACAGATATTAGAAAAGAGGACAGATGCCTCAGTATAAAATTCTGCATGTGGACTGTGTCAATTGCATCAACTACACATTGTCATCTGGCATATCCTGAGATATATTCTCTGAAAATAATGTCATCTTTTTGAAAAGATGAGCAGGATAAGAGATTATGTCATTTAAAATCTCGCCAACAAATATTTGATGCAGGAGAGATGCATCTTAATTATTAAGTAGCCAGTCTGGATATATTACAAACAGGTTGTTTCTTGGCAACTTTCAGTGCCCCCAATTTCTGTCCTTAATGACAGATTTGAAATCCTGGTTTATGCAAATTGTGTCAAATCATAGCATATTTTGGACTCGGATATCTATTTTTTGCTGTGGCTTATAATTACATTTGGCTCCTGAGCTCCATCTGTGAATGGCTGAGATCAGTAATCCACCACCAAGCAAACTCCTGAAATTAGTGTCTTTGAATTTAGAATAGATACCCTAAAGAAAGGGTATGAAATATCAAACATGAAGCAGCACAGTCGGAGGGGAGGTTCAGGAACCTTCTGAGAACAAAACTTGAAATTTCAGTTGTTTGTACAAGCAGATTCTGAGATTAAGGGTGTTCAGGGGGGATGATCACACTCTTAAATGAGCCACAAACAAGTCACTTCCTCATTACACATGAAAGAAAGATGATCAGTAGCTTTAGTACAGATCTGTTTTGCCCTAGTGTACAGATGAAGAGCAGCTGTGCAAGCTGCTTAGCCAAAACCTCACCCCTTACCTGGCAGCAGTTCCCAGGAACCCATTTTGGGCTTCTTGTAGCACTGAGAGTGAATGTCCAGTTCTGCTGATGGGACTGACCATCCTGGCATGAGACAGGAAACAGCAATTGTGGCTGATAATCCTGTACATACTGGTAGAATGGGGGAAAAGAGGTATTTCTTAAATTCAGCTCACATTATTTTGAACTCTCCTAGCAGAATCAGGAATTTATTTAATCTCTATTCTGAATTTACTAACCTTAGTTTCCTAGCTGTGAAGGCCATATATATCTGCACCTAATGCAAACTGGGTAAGGCTCCATATTTTTATCTTGGCTGTTTTTCATTTGTGCTTGCTGCTTTCTCCATCTTCTATCTTTTAGATAGCAGCAGTAATGTATAGCTGGATTATAGCATTTATTTGTTTGTTTTGGGAGTCAAAATAGTGTTATATCTCTGGCTGTTTACTAAATTGATGAGTGAGTTTTGACCCATTTCTTTCATGGTTCATTTTCTCTCTAAACAGGTTTGTCTGTTTCTTTAATAGTCACAGCAAGTTTCAGGGGAAGTACAGATACTACCCATTCAATACACAGCTGTTTTCTAAACAGTTGAATTTTGAGAGAGAATAAATAGT
Source organism: Platyrinchus mystaceus (assembly GCA_035041135.1). Lineage (NCBI taxonomy): Eukaryota > Metazoa > Chordata > Aves > Passeriformes > Tyrannidae > Platyrinchus > Platyrinchus mystaceus. The sequence goes on along the minus strand of JAWWLV010000018.1, from coordinate 12,628,527 downwards.
CAAAAGCACTTTGGTGGAAAGTGTGGCAAAGGTACCTCTTTCAACTTGTATTTTGGAGCACTTGAACTAGAAGGATGCATTTCCAAGGTGAAAAGGAAAAAAAGTAATCGCTTCAGTTGTGCTGTCAAAGAGCTGTTGCTGTAAAAAACACTCTTTAATGAATCATAAAGCAATGAGGTGTCATCTTGAGACCTAGCTGGAATATGGGTTATGCCTTTCCTTCCTTTTTGACATGGATGTTAAACTTTTCAAAGGTGTGTACCTCCATGTCTTGGTGAGAACTGGACTTACTGAAGGAGCTTGTTTGGGCCCAGTTCTCTTCAGTATTTTTAGTAGTGGTTTGAATGACAGATGCAGTCAAGCTGAAAGAGGCTGTAAACAATTTGAATGATGGGATCAGAATTGGAGAGAAAAAAAATTGAAAACTTGGCACCTGAGAAATTCAAGCCAAAATACACAATGGGAATAACTGCATGGGTGGTCGAATGGCAACCAGGCACACAGAGGCTTCATCAGGCTGTGACACAGATGTAAATCCAGAAAGATGAGGCAGCTGAATAGAAGGTTCATCTCCCGCCTGCCTTGAGAGGAGAGGTCCCTAGCGAAGAAAGGGGCCGTTCCCTGCGCCTGGTGGTACCCGGAGTGCGGAACCCCGAGCAAGGCACGGGCTGGGGAGCAGCGAAAATTATAAACATTCCTGATGACGAAACGAGTGATTTGCACCGTCTAGGAGAAGGAAAAAAAAAAAAAAAAAAAAAAAGAAAAGCCGTATGGTGGGGG